>BOSO01007660.1:70895-141996 GCA_018403395.1 Gorsachius goisagi
CCAGTCACACCTATTTGTAGCTGTGTGTTCATATGCATCTAATGTATGCATTTATATACAAACAATAAAAATATGTGTTTTTAAATTCAAATTATACACCTGGACATGTTAAATATACAGAAATACCCCAGTGTTGTATCTTTACAAGAAGTAAAACGTATTTTTTGCACATAAACTTTTGATTCCTACAATAACATAAATTTAAGGACATACACAAACATATTAACACACTTTTTATGGATATGTCTGAGTGAGTATGTGCACTGTCAGATATTCACCCAATGTATTCCATGTTCTTCTGGTGAAACAAAGCTCATCCCAGTTACCTGAGAGTCAGAGCTTTCTTGCTTCTGTGAAAAATCTCTCTCTTACTCGTGTGTTAGTACGGTTACCTACAGCTGTAGAAGACACCTAGATCTTCATCTCTGAAACCTCTTCTTCAACCAACAACCCAAAAGAGAGTCATTATTTGTCCTTCTTGATCAAATAGCTTTTGTTCTTCCTAAACTTCAGCCCCTAAGTGATCACATATTCCTTGTGCCAGTTCACTAAAACACAAAACATGATATTCTCACACAATCACACATGCACAGAGCTACCAAACATAGGAGAGAGATCCAGCTCCCTAGTGGAAGGCTCACAGACAGACAGGTATCCATCCTGTTTAGGCCCTGGAAACTCACAGTACCATAAGAAGTTTCCAAAATAGGATTAGTGATGTCTCTAACTACCCTGGTGTAGAATAAGTGCATCTGATAAACAGCTTTACTTTTACTGACTCTCTAGACCAACAGGATTTATTGTGCATAGAACAGAAATGAGGGTAAGACCATTATGTATAATGGACTCTCTGAGGGTCACCTCTGCTCATATCTAGGATCTAAACTCTCGGAACAGTTTTATTCCTCTTCCCACATGTTCTCCAAAAGCTTTGGAGGGATTCAGCCCATTTCTTCCCAAGCAATTTTCCTCTTTTATCATTTTAGGGGATCTTCTTTCAAATTTAAAACAGAAAATCTTTTCACGACGTTAGTTATTGCTTGAGTCAGATTTTTGGAGGGACATAAACTCTCCCCCTCCTTTTGCATTCGCAGTCTGTGGCTCTCTGATGGTAGAGTCTGCATGTGCAAAGATATGCTCAGAGGCCTGCAAATGCAAATGCCTTGGTGTGCAAAATTAGAACCGGTGCTGAAGCCCTCATTTCTGACATGTGTCAGTCATGTTGGTTGCAATGGGGTCTTCAGTGAGTGAGGAGGACAATGGTCTTGTGACGACTGCACTGGAGGAAGGCCTGAGTCCTACCCCAGGCACTCTCACAAGACAGCAGTTACTGCGGGTGAGTCACGGCACCCTTTGAACCGTGGCGGTGGTAATCATACCCCTGCACCTGCTGCCGCGCCGAGCCAGCCGTTGGCACACAGCGGTATCTCCAGGGATTAATGTTTGCAGACTCTGCAATGAGGTGCCCAAGGTGTTGGTACTGATCATGGGTGGTTTTCATCTGCTATTTTATCTAAGGCAGGAGGGCAATAATATCTCCTGCATCCAGTCTAAGGAGTTTGAATTGTTTTATCACTTGGTGTTGATGAAAGCAGAACAAATGGGATGACATGTTTGAAAATACCAGGTCTGTTAAGGATGAAACAACAGAGCCAGAGCGCTCTGTTCCATCCAGCACAGAGATGCCTCTGGGAAGGTTATGAGTGGCAAGCTGGTCATTTCTCTGGCACAGCCTACTTTTGCACAGACGTAAACCAGTGTGTGTCCTAGTTTGCTATGCACTCTGAGCAGCTGCCATTAGAGTTTCTAGAGGAGCATGTGGTTAAATAGCAAAAGATCATCCTTCCTAAACTGACCAAGGGCACCGTCTCCAGGGACGTGTGGTGAGGCTGGAAGACACCTGGAAGGCAAGGAGAAACTCCCCACGGTTGAGGGGGAAAACTGAGACTGAGACAACAAAAGAGATTACGTTTCTGTGTTTCCAAATTCTCAGACGTTTTGGATTTGCCTGGGAGCCATGAGAGGAATTAGAAAGGGCATATAAACCGGAAAGCAGTGCATTTCCATGCTCATCTCTTCTTCCTGGTGCAGTGTTGGAATTTTCCTATACTCTTTTATATCCTTCCTTTTCTTCCAAGAAATTCAAACTGGATGTTTGAAGTTGCAGTGTTTCCTGAACATGGTGAATCCTTGTCCTGTTTTGTTTGTAGATGACCTTTATGATGTATATGTTGTGTGTCTGCCTTCATGCTTGGTTTCAAAATGCTTGTTTATGGAGTTGAGGCTGGGGGGAAAGGGGAAGTTCCTACCTTTTTGTAGGGACTGACTGTAGGAGATGGTACTGGGACATTGGCTGCAAGAGAGCTCATGGCTGGCACTGTCCTGCCAGACGGATGGGGATCAAGCAGTGATCCAAGCAGACGATGGTATAGACCTGCTGGTTACAGAGACTGCTTCTAGCTGTTTTGATCTGTCTGTCAGTGGGAGCTGCGGTAGGAGATACAATCAGAGCTCTAGAGGATATCATAACTGCTGCAGGACAGTCTCTTCTCCAGGACTTGGTGCTGGGGGATGATGTAGGAGCTTCATGAAGGTGCTGATAGTACCATTGGGTGGGGAGGCCACACGTATTGCTGTGCTGGCCCAGGTCTATTCTATTTTGGGGGAGCACCTGTCATTCCCCTGTCCAACAGATGAGAGGGAGAAGGGCTTCCGCAGAAAAGTGTGCAGGCTAACACCCCTCCCATTAGGGAGGAGAGCTGGGAAGCCTTGCTAGGTGGATGGTATTAAACATGTCATCACCTTCTTGTTTCTTCTCTCACTTTCTGGCTTGTCCCAGAACTGTTTGCACCAACAAGTGCTATTCTGAAACTATGTTTGTGACAAGAAAATGGCTTTAACATAGTATGTTCTGTTTTTGCAGGACAGAGAACTGCGTCCTGAAGAAATTGAAGGTAAAATTTGTCGCTCCTTCTGTGTCACCTTTCTCCCTGCCCAGTGAAAACCTACTGGCTGGTCCTTCCAGGTTGGCCCCCGTGGGGTAAAATATTCTGGGACAAATCAAGAGAGATGATTACTGGAATAATTCCTGGAAACCCCAGCAAAAGAAATAGTATTTAAAACTGCAAGAGTGCTGACTGTGAAGGAATTTGCATCCATTCCAGCTTCTTCAGGGTGGGAGGATAAGTAAAGTAATGGGATATTGGCTGTCAGGGAACTGCTGTCCACCCCAGCTCCCACAGAAGTGTTGTAGAGCGTGATACAATAGTATGGCTCCAGGGAAGCTGTTTTACCTGCTAATCCCTACAGTGAGGGCTATATAATATAGTGCAGGAGCAAAACTTGGGAAAACTTACTAGTTTCAGTTTCTTTAGGGAGTGCAGTTTAGCAATGATCAGTTTGTGACACTTGTAGTCCAAGCAAGCTTTCCTGTAAGGAATGGGTCATCACAGCAGTGCTGCTGATAGAAGAGCTTAACACTGCACCAGTCGTTGCCTCTTTGCAGGGGGAGCTGCTGGGAAAATATGGAGTATCTTAGGGAGTCTGACCTCATAAAGTGCTGCTGATTCTGGGGAGGTTTCTTGGAACAGGTATTTCAAGCTGTCACTGACAATATTGTTCTTTTTGGATCCACTCCCACAGAATTAAGAGAAGCCTTTAAGGAGTTTGATAAAGACAAGGATGGGTTTATTAACTGCAGGGACCTGGGGAACTGCATGCGAACCATGGGCTACATGCCTACGGAGATGGAGCTAATAGAGCTCTCCCAGCAGATCAACATGAACTGTGAGTAATATCCACCTAGCTGTACTTCCCTGTTGCTGCTGTGCCCTGCATCATTGCCTCAGGCTCTCTCAGTCTCTTCCTGTCTCTTTTCCTTTAGATTTCTCCCCGCCTTTTCTTTTGGTTCTCATTTTCAGTCCCTGTCATCTCTCCTGTTTGTTTGTGGTCTCTAGAAGTTGATGCCTTTGTTTCGTGCTTATCAAAGGGACTGTGTGGACTGCGCTGCATGGGAACAGTGAGTGGAAGGGTTGTTCTTTGTGCTTATGCTGTCAGGTATAAAACTGCCCTTGATGTGGACAGTTAGACATCGGTGCACAGGTTCTGGGTCTTGTCATACTGAAGCTGTTGTCAGATGGAGTCAGACTAAAGAAGGGGCCTCGGAAGATGGTGGTGCTTTGGTCAGATGGATGGTGGTTGTTTGTGGATCTGCTGTGTGCCTGGGGATGGGTTGCGAGTGAGCTGTGCTGGCAGTGTCAGATGGGGGCATCTGCTGGAGTCATGGAAAAATGTGACAAATGCACCCGATTCACTGTAACTGTCTTTGTGCCCCTTGTCTTTAACCATCAGTTTTTTGTTGCTTCTTGTCTATGGCAGTGCAGGGTTTTACCCTCAGCCAGGTTGTAAAAAGGATATTTCTGTTATTTCTCGCACATGGTGATGTAAAAGGACAAGTTACTTGTTCAAGGGAAGGAAAACAGTTGTGACATATGCAACCAGTCACACACAAAAGCAGCTGATAACCCTGGCACACAAGTGCTTAGGAATTTCAGAGTGTTACTGCCAGCTTTCAGATAGGGGCAAACAAGAAAAAGGACTAATATGATGAATAAACAGTTGGACATATATTAGCCACTGGTAACGGAGTAAGACTCCACTACTGCTGCAGGGCAGTGCCCAGGCTACACAGGAACATCATGCTGTGCCCTTGCTGTACCCTTTGGCACGGGTGCAGCAGGAGGTTGCTATAAGCACTGTAATGATCAAGCCTTTAATACCTAGGATGTGACGCCATAAAGATGTGACAGTCCGTGGCAGCCTAGGATGGAATAGTTTGGGCTCATTCCGCCTAGCCCACAATCCAGAAAATACAAAGACAGTGTAAAACTACCTCTGCTTTTTCTTCCACTGTCCTGCACCTTCTGTGCTTTGCTTCCTGGAGAACCAAGCCCTCTCTGGGGCACACAGAAGTGCAAAGTGGGTGCTGGGCTTGGCTAAAGTATGTTCTTACACATGATCTTTCATCTTGTCCCAAGTGGGTGGCCATGTGGATTTTGAAGATTTTGTTGAGCTGATGGGACCAAAGCTGCTAGCAGAAACTGCAGACATGATTGGTGTAAAAGAGCTCCGTGATGCCTTCAGAGAGGTGAGTACTCCCTACCACATGCCCCCCCAGAGAGGTGAGCAGCAGGAGACAGGAAAGAGAGACGACCCACTGGGGAAGAGAAGAGGAGGAGGAGGAGGAGGAGAGAGCAGCACAGTGGAAGACAGAAAATGAGCCAAGCCAGGCATGAAACAAGGGAGAAGCAGAGAAAGTCACTAAGATAAGGGAACCCTTGAGGCAAGGAAGTGGAAAGCTGGTGCAGACACAGAAGTTATGAGGGGTTTCTGAGGATAAAAGACAGGCTGGATCCAAAAGGCACCCCAAGGAGGAAAAGGAGGGACACAAAAGGAATGCAGGAAAAATAGGGCGCTCAGGAGCAAGACAATACAAAATCCAACCCAGAGCAGGATCCATTTCCATTAACTGTATTTCCCCTGCTGGTATTTTTTATATACTTGCAGTTTGACACCAACGGTGATGGGGAGATCAGCACCAGTGAGCTGCGAGAAGCCATGAAAAAGCTTCTAGGGCAGCAGGTGGGCCATCGGGATATTGAAGAGATCATCCGGGACGTGGATCTGAATGGAGATGGGCGTGTTGATTTTGAAGGTGAGAAGGGATGAATGCTCCCTGCTCTGGTGTGAGTCAGAGTTTCAACTCAGAGGCGGAAGCAGAAGGGAAGATTTGCATGCTCAGGGCCCAGGTATCTGAAGTATGGAGAAAAAAATCAAACAAGATTTTTTTTCCCTAGTCAGCTGAGGAAAATGGAGAACATTGGCCCACTCAGGAAATTCCTCAGCTGAAGTGTTCATTTGTGTATCATCTTTTGCTGCATCTCAGTTTCAATTGGGTCTCCATGACTCTAGCATGGTAAAAGATATGCCCTCTCACAGAGAAACAGATTCTAGTGCCAGCCTTCTTTTTATAGGGCATTTTCCTTTCTGTTAAAAACACTGCAAGAGCTGTGAGGAGGCTGGATTGGTTTGGAGAATGCATTGCACCTTACATTTTCTCTGGCTCACCTTGTTATCTGGGTTTATAGAGAATTTGTTTCTGTGCCTTTATGCCAGAAGATGGTCACATGCCAGATGTGCTCACTAGGACAGCAGATATCTGATCTAGAGGTGTCATATTAAATCCTAGAGATAATTCATTTCTTCTCCCACTTTTCATGCCAGAGGACTTGGAAAAATAAGAGTGGTAAGGCTACTATCCCAGCCATTAACCATGGCAGGAGCAATATTAAAAGAGCTCAGGGATTCTGCCAAGGGAAGCAGTTGAAATCAGACAACTAAGTGGATGTAAGAGCTGGAAGGGGTGAGAGCATGGCAGGCTGCTTGTTTTCCTAGTGCAAATCCAGACATCCCTTTGCAGTAAGGGTGAAGCACAGGAACTACAGAATTAAAATAAAATTGACGTAATTTTTTTGGCTCAGAGGCATTCCCGGGTCTCCTACATGACAAGGAATCTCAGTCCTCAGCATTACTGAAGCTTCTGAGGGCTTTGAAAATGCTAAAAAACTAGAAGTGTCTCCCTAAAAGTATCTGGTAGCTGCAGTTGTTCTAGTGCACTGGCTGATTACATGACAGTAGGTCTCCTTGTTTCCCACAGCTAAATTAAGTTAGATAGCTAAAATACATGAAATGCTATCCCAGTATCATTTTCTCTGTGAGTTACTGCTTTAGTTGTCAAAGGACAGCTCCATCAATGGAAAAGAGGAAGTCAAGGGGGTAATTTACACTGCCCTCCTCTTTGCAGAGTTATTAGTTCCTCAGCAGTTCAAGTGCAGGATGAAAACACATTTATATTTGATGACATTTGCACTCAATTTGAACAATTGTAATTGACTTCACAAGCAGCAGGGTGGTGAAGAAATATATCCAGGGTATCCTTACAGTTAACCTGTATCTTTAAAAACAAGAAGTCCATCAAAGTAAGCTTTTCTCTACAAAAATGCTGGTACCTACCAAAACACTAGTGCTTTCCCACACTGGTGTCTCTGTGAAGTGGCAAGCTTACTAAGAAATCATACTGTGTTCCCAAGACTATAAATCAAGGTTCCCTGAAGTTACAGTGAAAGGCGACAACACTTGCCATAGCATCTCACAAGGAGTTGCTTGTGCAAACAAGACTGTACACTGGCTGGGCAGAAGTCCAAGGCAATGAACTGGCCTGCTAGTGGGATGAATTGACCTGCTAGTAGGATCATATCACCATATCTAATGCAAGGATTAAAGCCCATTTTACCTGAGCTCTCCAGGGCCAGTCATAGAGCAGCACAGATCTGCTGGCAGTGTGTGGACTCTCGGTTTCACCCTGGCTGCATGCTATCTCCAGGGAATGAGAGATGGGTTGGGGACCAAGGATGCCTTCTGCTTCAGGACTGTCTTTTCTCGTTGGTTGCAGAGTTTGTTCGCATGATGTCCCGTTGAGGATTATTCTCAGCTAAAGACGAATCAGCACCTTAGAGAGGGCAGAAGAGGACCTAGATGGAGCATCTAGCCCCGATGTTCCTACATGAAGGTTTATCGGCTGGCTGCAAATGGGACGTTGCAAGAAGACCTGCTGCTCCTCCCTCATGGTGGTCCCCATGCCCCTCCACCCTTTCACACTGTGAAAGACTTGCAACTTCCTACAACTGGAACCATTCCTTGGAGATGATTGCAGGAAACTGCAGAGCGAGGACTTGCCATGATGCTTTCATGGGATATTTGCAACTTTGGACTCCTCCTCCCCAGCTTTATTCTCCCACCAGCTGCTGCAAAGCAAAAGCAGGAGAACTCCTCTTGGCTTGGTGGATGAGAGCAAAGTCATTGGGACTGGTGGCAGCCTCAGGGCGTGCTCTGCACTTCTTGGTTTCCCTTGGTGAACTGTGTCTGTGTTTGCTGTCTGTGTGTGTCTATCTGTGTGGAGTTATTTATGCTTCCCCGGCACATATTCGCATCTCCTGTGGTTATGTTTACCAAGAGCAAATTCAAATACATGTCTTGTGGGGGGAAAGCGATAAATATGCACGCTGAAATGATGTGGAGCCTGGGTGTCCCTGTGAGAGGCGGTGGCTGGGCTTGGGGAGAAGGCACACCTCAGCATCTGCACCGGGATCCAGAGGCAAGTCCTTGCTGCAGGAAGGGGAGTCACTGCTGCCCACTAAGCCTGTGGCAGGGCTCTGCCCTCCCTCCTGCTGTCCTCACGGCGAAGGGGCCTGGAGGTGCCTCTTGGTGAGGGCACTGTGAAAGGTCCCCACCTCTGCATCCCTCTGGCTTGTAAAGGGGGCAGGTGAGAGCCTCTGTGTGTCATGGCAAGGAGCAATGGGAGAAAGGGCACAGAGGGGAGCTGGGTGGGAGGGGGATAGGCAGCAATAGCCAACCCTCCCCCCTTTCAGACCATTTCAAACACAACTGTGAGCATACACACCGTGGGGACTGTGCTGTGGGAGCTGAGCTATAACACTGCTGGTGCCGGGGATTGGCTGGGAGCCTCTTTGTGTGGCAGTGCCCTGCTCCCCAGCTTGTTCACACTCAAAAATGCTGCATGTGTCTGCAGCGGTGACAACAGCAGCCTCCAGGCCCTACCAGCTGCTTCCAGACACATCAGATGCTCATCTTCCTTCCCCTATTCTGCCATGCCTACAGCTGTCCCCTTTCTGTATGCAGAGGCTCAGTCACAGGTTGTCAGGGCTAATTTCTGCTTGGCTTCAAAGGGCATCACCATTGCTATGTGTTTCTCGGTGTGACTGGGAGCTGTTTTCAGTTGCCCCCTTACTCCAACTGGGAGGTTAGAGACAAATATCCTCCTGCTTCCTCCATCTCAAATCTTTCCCTTCCCAGGTTCTCTTTCAGGCTCTTGGGGTCCACAAATCCGTGTCCCAAAGGAGGATTTTCTCTTCTGCTTTCCTGTTGCTGTGCCAACCAGCATAGCTGCAGCGATGGCTGATATCCCAGCAATGGAAAAACTATGTTTCTCCTTGTATTTGTGTGTGTGTACTCATGTTTGCACAGGCGTGTACACTGGGAAAGGTTTGTGTGTGCGTGCATAAAAGTGGGGAGTGCAGACAGGTACCTGGAAGTGCAGCAGTAGAAGAGTTTGTTTGCAAGTGGGTGTATGCAAACTATGTGTGTATCTATGGAACTGGTGCAGTCTTAGAAATGTGGGTGTGAGCCAAGAAATTGGAAAATGGATATTTACAGATCTCCATATTTACTGGTACAGCAGCTGTATTGTGCTTAGGAGATGGTGGTGATAAACTGAACAGAGTCCAGAGTCCGGGTAAGTTATATATGTACTTAGGATGATACAGCAGAAGGAGAGACCTGTGGAGGCTTGTGTCTGCCATAGGGCGTGTTTGTACACAAATGTGCTTCACTCACAGTGGAGCCCGTTGAGGAAGAAGCATGCGTGTGTAAACAGAGCAAGAGGACAGCTGCACTGCTTGCCTGCATGCAGCAGTGACTCTGCCTGCCCACAGGGACCGGTGACGGCTCAGAGCACATGCCTTGTGCCATAGCCAGCATGCACAAGCCTGACGGACAGTCAGTGGCAACAGGCACCGTGGCTGCCTCTGCCTGCTCCCTCCCACATCCTGCACCGAGAAGCTGCATGTTTTGCCCACAGCAGCAGATGGCAGGACACAGTCTTAATTTATTTAAAATTGTAAACCCATTTCTAGAGGCTGCACTGATGCATAGCGCAGCATCATGGTGGCTGGGAATGTTCTCTGTGAACTACTGCCATTTTCACTTAGGCAGGTCCCTGTGTTTGTACCATGGTGTTTGTCTTCCCAAGAAATGCAGGGACACTGGTGCTAGGGGAAGGGTGACTGCAGGGCACCTTTGTGTCATTGCAGAGGCAGTACTGGAGCCACAGCTACTTCTGAGGAAAGCTGGGTCTCTGCCAAATGATCTGTAGCTCTTTTCTGCCAGGTCTCACCATGATACAGTGAACAGGTCAGACAGGGCAGGTCTCCAAAGCATTAATTTTTTTCCTTCCAGCAGAAGCTCTTGCTGCAAGCCTGGTTTTACTTGCCCAACAAACCCCAAATAATCCCAGGGAGTTTACTATTTTCTTGTGCGGACAGGGTCGGAGATTAAAGCTCCAATCTAAATAATCTAATTCCAGTGATAATCCTTTTGCTCTCATCTCCAATCCAATACCAGGGAAGCTTCCAAATAGCTCCACACAGCAGGGCAGAGCTGGTGCCCTCTGGGTGCCTGAGCCCCATAGCCCCGTGTGGTTCGGGAGGTGGCCCAGCCAGTGGGGCTGGCTCACACTGACTTCTTAGATGTCTCGTTAGCCATGAGGTCTGCTTCTGACCTACACGTCTCTGTTGCTCTTTTTGGACATGCCAAATCCCGATCCCTTTTTTCTGCAATAAATGGCTAATACCCAAAACACGTGCCCCACACCGTTTGTGAATGATCAGGGCTGTAGACCAGGCAGGACTGATTCAAGACTGAGAGTCATTCTGGCACAGCTGCCAGGGAACAGGGAGAGATCAAGGGATTGAGAAGACAACCCTGAGCCTTTCACTTGTAGGTTACTGGTGTAAATCCAGCCTGCATCAAGGGACTGATGGCTCAGTGGATTAGTAACAGGATACAGAGCCTTTGACATCTGGGGCACAAGCTGGCATCAAGTTGTTGGTAACCGTGAGTAATGATTCAGGGGCACCAGTGTAGAACATCGCAGGCACAGGCCATCGCAGCATGTCTGCCATCCTCTGCCAGCGGCTGTGGCCAGACTGTGAGCCAGGGCAAGTGCTCTTGCACCTGGATGAGCACCACCACTATCCCTCCTCCCTTGCTGCTGCTCAGTTAATTGCTTCATGATGGGTTGCTGATTCTTGGGAAATAATCCAGGGCAGTTATTAGAAGATGCTTTGACTGGGGAGGCAGAGAAGGTATTGCAACACTCAGTGCCTTGCCCTCTAAAATGGCTGAGTCCTTGGACAGAGGGGAAAGAGAGGGGGTTTTCTTCTTTTTCAAGGAAACTCTTCTCTTTTCAAGGAAGAATTGCCGATATTTCACTGTGAGGTGTGCAGGAGCCCTGGGAGCCCTCAAGAGGGACCCCAGGCTTGGCACAGCCATGAAAGCCCCTGGTGACACTTCCAAGGCAGGGGATGAGCTGGGTTAGCTCCTAGCTGCCCTTGTACAAGTCTGGGGCCAAAGAGGCCCCTTCAGCTGATGGAACTGTCCAGGTCATACCTAAATTTTAGTTAGTAAATCCCTTCATGTCTGAATTCCTGCTCATGGGCACGTTTTGTCTAGGCCAAGCAGTTTGATGCTAGGTTTGTAATGAAGCCCCAGTCACCAGCTGCACGGCCCCTGTGCCCACAGAGGTCCTGCGCGAGCCTCATGATCCCCAGCTCACTGAGAGGCACCAGGGTTTCAGCCAGGCTCTGCCCAGCCAATGCTTGGGTTCCTGTTGCCATTTTGTGTGTGTGTGTATGTGTGTGAGACCTGCAAGGGCCCTGCTGACCCGGGAGCCAGTTGCCCCAGCCCACTTGGGCCATGCAAGGGGCTGTGCATGGCCCTTGGCAGGACCTTTGCTGCCCTAGTGGGTCTCAGGACTGGAAATATGGGAATTCATACCCATGGATATTGCTGTTCGTAACCTCAGCCCTGCCATCTCCTTGGCCCACTGATGGTTCACATCATCCCTCTTCTCACTTCACTTTTGCAGCTCATAGCAGTAACCTGGTGACACAAAAAGCGTTTACATGCTTTGAAGTTGTGCTCCTGACCCAAGTGCATCACAGTTTAAGCCGAGAAATCTTGAGAGATTAGGGAGGATCGTCTGTAATCAGTACAAATGAGCTCTAACAAGGCTTCCCTCAGCCTCACCAACTGGAAGCATTGTTCTGGCCATGGCTGCTTGCACCCCTTTGCTAACTGAACTTGTGGGACACCCAACAGGTCACAAACACAGCAGGGATACGGGAGATTAGTCTGGATTTGATCAGATGCTGCCAGGACTGGGGTCTGTAATATTGAGACAATTTGCCAGGAGCCAGCATGAGGTGGCTTAATCTGGAGAGGTGCTAAGCGTGTGCGTTTTACACTACTTTTCTGGACGCGGTTTCCTAAGCTACCCTGCAGTTTCAGGGTAACCCCTTCCTGGCAGCAGTGCTGGCCTGGGAACACAGCAGCACCATGTCTTCCCTGGCCCAATTATACCATGAGCCCAAAAGCCAATGCGACAGCAGCAAGGGTGCGCTGCGGGGCCCACTACGACCTGGGCAGAGCAGGTTAGGGAGCAGGGGGTGGGTGGATATGCTCCCCTCACCAAACTGACTTCACTTCTCCAAGGTTGCATGCTGTTAAGACGCCTCCAGGGTACATTACAAAAGCAACGAGCCCATTTAATTCACAATCTACAGCTCCTAAGTCTTTATTTCTAAAGGCAGATGCATTAGCATCATAGAATCATTTAGGTTGGAAAAGACCATTAAGATCATCAAGTCCAACCGTTAACCTAACACTGCCATGCCACCACTAAACCATGTCCCTAAGCACCTCATCTACCCATCTTTTAAATACCTCCAGGGATGAGGAACTTGACCACTTCCCTGGGCAGCCCTTTCCAGTGCCTGACAACTCTTTCTGTGAAGAAATTTTTCCTAATGTCTAACCTAAACCTACCCTGGCACAACTTCAGACCATTTCCCCTCGTCCTATTGTCCATTACCAGGGAGAAGAGGCCGACCCCCACCTCGCTACAGCCTCCTTTCAGGTAGCTGTAGAGGGCAGTAAGGTCTCCCCAACTATGGAATACCCAAATTAGTAAAACGTTATTGGGACTTAGTAACAGCTGCTGCTAACGCAGTCAGTGACCGAAGTGTGGACGCAAGGCTTGGCTGACATCTGAAGCTTTGAGGAACACCAAGATCAGCCAGAAGGGCAAACGTGGGAGCAAACATTAAGCTACTTGCTCCCCGCCCCATGTAGTGAGCAAGTTTCATCCAGTCTCCAACTGTGAGCTCTCCTGCCAGCTCTTCCAGGACCTTGCCAAGGTCCTCCAGAAAAAAACCAAACAGGATCTTGCATTCTCATGTAAAATGCAACACAGGGAGGAAAATCGCGGGCGCGGTAAGGGTTCGCTCCCCCCCCTTCCTCTTTTATTGGCTGCTTCACTTTTCAAGCAGATTATTGTGGTCCGAAGTGGTTGCACGTCACCCAGCTGCCTCACTCCTTACCGGGCGGGCCGGTAGCTGCTTTTTCACCTACTCCATGGCAGGGGCGAACGGGGGAACCAGCGTGTTTTGTAGAGGCAGAGAACCGGTACTGGGAGCTGCTGCTCAGAGTACAGCGGACGCGAAACTACCGGGACGCAACGAGGAGCCGCCCCCGACGGCAGCGGAGCTCCCACTCCCCCAACTCCGCTCCCAGCCGCTTCCCCGAGCGCCGGGGTCGTGCTCGGGCCAGCCTACACCGCCCCCCCCGCGCTGCCCGCAGGGCCCGGTCCTGTCCCGGGGCCGCCCCGGTCCGTCCTGCCCCAGCGCCGCCCGTTGCCTCGGCAACCCGGCGGCCTCCCCGCTTCCCGCCACCGCCCCACAGTGCTTTGCGTTCCGGCCGCGCTGGAGCTCCCTGATTGGAGGGGCGGAGGGGGCGGGGCTCTCCCCTCAGGCGTCCGGAGCTGGGGGGAGTTTGTCGGCTGCGTCCCCGCTCCGGACACGCCGCTGGGAAAGCATCGT
This sequence comes from Gorsachius goisagi, assembly GCA_018403395.1. Lineage (NCBI taxonomy): Eukaryota > Metazoa > Chordata > Aves > Pelecaniformes > Ardeidae > Gorsachius > Gorsachius goisagi. The sequence continues at coordinate 84,689 of BOSO01007660.1, forward strand.
CCCTCCCCGCCGCTCCTACCTTCGCTCCCCTTCCCCGAGCGGGCAGCACCGGCCCTGGGCACTCCAGGCTCGCAGGGACCGACTCCCCGCTCCCCTCGGGGCGGGCCGGCCCGCTCCGCTCCCGCCGGACACGCCTCCCGCCGCAGCGCGCCTCCGGCCCCTCGCCTCTCAACCAAGCCTGCTCGCCCGCTCCCGCCGCCTATTGGCCCAGCGCATTATGAATATGCAGATAGCGGCCCGCGGCCGCCTAATGGCAGTCGGGCAGGGAATTAATGTTCTCATTGTGGCGTGTGGATTGGTCGACGCGCGCTCTGCTCCGGCAGCGGGGTAGGCTGCCCCCTGGCGGCGGCAGGAAGGGGCGGGCGCGGCGCCGGGAGCCCGAGATGGTGGGCGCCGGGGCGCGCGGGGCGCCGCTGCTGCCGCCCTTGTTGCTGCTGCTGCTGCCGCCGCTGCTGCTGCTGCGGGGCGCGGCGGGCGGCCTCGCCGACAGCGTCGTCTGGGCCGTCAATGCGGGCGGCGATGCCCATGTGGACGTGAACGGCATCCACTTCCGCAAGGACCCGCTCGAGGGCCGCGTGGGCCGAGGTGAGGGCGGGGGGGACGACCGTGCGGCCCGCCGGGGGGTGTCGGTGGGGCTGCCCTCAGGGCCCGCTCGGCTCCGCTCCGCCGGGGGCGGCGAGGCCCGCCTGTGTCGGCGGCGGTCCGGGACTCGCCTCCCCTCGGCACCGTCCCGCCTCCCCCGGCCCCGCCGCGGAGGGTCGGTGGGTGTCCCTGCAGGGCTGCGGTGGCCCGGGCAGGCCCGCAGGCGGGGTCTCCTCTCCCTCAGCCGCCTAGGTCCGGCATCGCGGAGGGAGCGGACGGGGGACAGTGAGGGCCCGCGGGGGGCGCCGGCCCAGCCCCCGCACGGCACTTGTCACCCACCGGGACTGCGGCCACTCCTGTCCTCCCGTCGGGTCCGGCTGGGGGCTGCACCCCCCCCATTCCCGCCGCGGAGCGGGCCCTGGGCCCCGGTGGCGGCAGGATGAGCCCTGCGGGCTTCGGGCTGGTTTTCCCGGCCTCGGGCTGCGGGGTTGTGTAATGCCGGAGGGGAAGTCGCTCCTCGTGGGCTGGAGTGGAATTTCGGCTGGAAAGGTGACGGGAGCGGTCAGGCTGCCAAGCCAGCCGCATGCAGCCGCCTGGGTCCTTTTTTTTTTTTTTTTTCCTATTTTCCACTGAAAGACCCCAATTTCCACAGCAAGATCTGCCAGTTTGAAGCCCAGCCTGCAGTGCTCTCAGAAAGTGTGAACATGCTTTGGTTGCTCTGCACAGCTGAATCGCTGACGGCGCGGGGTGATGCCTGCCACCAGCAGCCTGGTCCCAATTGGGAAGAGCGCTTGCTGGGAGCCCCGGTGCTGGGTCCGGGCAGGAGGAAGGTGCAGCAGGCTGCTTTGCTCTGCTGAGCAGCCGAGCTCCGGTCCTGGCAGGGTGTTCAAGAGCAAGGCAGGGACAAAAGCAGAAGTAGAGGCAGATGGGATATGATCAGCTGCTCTAGCTACTGAATCAGTAAAATCTCCTATCTACCAGTAAGGACAGGATGGAGAACTAGTATTGCACTTGGGTTACCTTTTCCTGCTTCCCCTGAAACCGTTCTGGTTGCATGAATTTTGCCTGTTTCTGATAATCAGTGCACCAAAACTTAGTTGACTCACAAATGTATTGAAAAGTTACCTGTGCTGAGCTGCTCCTGCTGTTGGTTACAGGTGAGTGGTGGAGTGCAGAGAAGATGAGCTATCTGTTGGCTTTTAAGTCTAACCACTGTTTCCGTGTAGGATGGTAAGGATTGGCCTGTGCTATACAGCTAGGACTGTCATTGCTCACCCTGCATGAGTGCCATCCCGATTGGAGAGCCGTTTGTGCACAATGGATACAGGGGAGGTCATGTTTAAATACTAATACGGTTTGTTAGGAGTTTTTCACCCCTGTGGAAGCTGGCACTCCAGTCACACAAGGTACCTTGATGGCTGTAGGTCAGCATCCCTTCACAGACATTGCATGTGTGCGACTTGAAGGAGAATGTCCTTGTGGACTTGAACAACTTATTTTTTGAGTTGAGGAGGAAAAAGGGTCTTTTTCAAGCATACAGTGACATGCTCTTTCTTTGGGGAAAGCCTGTGGTGTCTCCTCTGAACAGCAGGGTGTTCCAGTAATCCCACTTCAGCTAGCGGTGCCAGGCACAGTGGAGGAAGTTACCACTTTGAGCTCTCAGCTGCTTTTCCCTCAATGGCTTTTTATTGCACCATTGTTCGCTTTACTCTGGGCTCCTCTCTGTGTTGATAGGCATGTAATGGCTACAGCAGAAATATGTGGCTGACTGGAAGGAAACAGCGTTTCTGGGCTGTACTGCCTCTCGGCAAATTAAAACCTTTTCTTTTTTTTTTTTTTCAAGCCTCGGTTCAGATGCTGTGCTCTAAAGGACAAAATGTGGCGATGGCAATTACAGAGTAGCCAGGTGCCAAACATAGTTGAGTCGCAGCTTAATGTGTTCTGCTTGTCTCTTGGTGAGCTACCTGTCAGCGCACTATGAAATCAAGCTCGCTTCCACAGCGATGTTAACAGACCACTGATATGCAGGTGACAGGTCTTCCTCTCCAGTTAACCTTCTTGGATATTAAAGGACTTTCTTCCTATGCAGGATTTCCTCTAATAGGAGCTGACTTCCGTGGAGTCCTTGGTTTGCTATTGCTGTAATCTGTAGCTGGCCAGAAATATATGTGTGGGAGGACAGGTTAAACTTTTCACCCCCTGTATTTCTGATGATTAGAGTCTTCAGCCTTTGCGCCTGGGTTTGAGTGGTAAAGAGAAGCAGAAGATTGCTTGAGTAGCCCTGTGTGAAACAGGAGACTAAGAACTGGCATTAATTTCCTCTCACTCGTTTGCATTGGCTCCATCTTTGGCAACGTGCTCCGGGTTAGTAGTTCTTGCTTTGTCTTGGCCAATGCAGTGTCTGTTCCCATGGAAATGAGGGTAGAAGTGTCAGCAGAGAACTTTGTCTGGATCAACTTCTCCTGCCTGAAGTGCCAGTGGGCAGATGGTGTCCACAGTCTTCATTTCTGCCCTTGCTTCCCTGGGGAATTACTTGATTCGGAGCTCTAGAGGCATGCATCAGTTTGCATTTGTACATTAACCCTGACACAATAAAATGTCAAGTCAGGTTAAGGTCTTTTGAGGGCTGGTGGTGAAATAATGACCGAGAAGAGGTAAATTTTGAGATTTCTGTTACTTTCTCAGTTATTGTCCCATTTGGGAATGTTGTTTGGGCCCTTCTCAGGGGGCTGTTCAGATGACTGTAGGCAGCACCCATTTCAGCTGAGTGGCCGTGAGAACAGCAGGTGATGGAGCTGTTGGTGCTCTTGAAACCCTTGTGTATCGTTCTTGCTTCCTTCTTCCTGTCTTCAAGCTGTTGGGTATTGCATGGCTGTGGTGAGAAGAAAGGATTTTGTGAGATGCTTAATGCTTTTCACCCTTCTGCCATTCCCCAGGTTGTCACTTCAGGAGGCTGAGTCTCTAAAGCCCGATGCCATCGACTGCTGACTTCAAATCTGTTGCACAAATGAGTCGAGTCGGTCCTATTCTGACTGTTTTGGTTTTTGTACTTGGACTTTGTAATTTGAAAATGTTGTAAAAATAATTGAAGTGTTTCTCCTCTTTGAAGCAGAAGTCAATGGGCAAGTCCTCTGGCTCTGTGCCCTGTTTGTGAAACACTCTTCTTTCTGAAACGGTGCGAGTGAGTTTACTGTGTCTTAGACTGCAGCAGGTCCAGACCTGTTTTTCCACAGGACCCAGGTTCTGGGGCTTTGGCTACCTCTGCCTCTGCTCCAGTAGTGCCTCCTCCTGGTCAGAGCAAGGGGGGGGAAGGCAGGTCTGATGAGGGAATAAATGCTAATGTCACTGAGGGAGTTAAGCACTTGAAGAGTATATAAAGTATCTCTTCCACATGCCTCAGAAATTAACCCTTCCTCTCGCTGTTTTGTGCTTTAAACCCAGCTTCTGACTACGGTATGAAGCTGCCAATCTTGCGGTCCAACGCAGAAGATCAGATTCTGTACCAGACGGAGCGTTACAATGAGGAAACCTTTGGCTATGAAGTTCCCATCAAAGAGGAGGGTGACTATGTGCTGGTGTTGAAGTTTGCAGAGGTCTATTTTGCACAGTCTCAACAGAAGGTAAGCAACAGCTCCTTGCTTGTCTCTTTGATGTGAGTTCCTGGCTAGGGCTCTGTGTCCAGGTTGCCTCTGCTGCTTTGCACACTAGAGAAAGGAGCTCTCTTCCACATCCCAGATACACAGTTGGCCTGGAAAATTGCATTACAAAATATTCAAACAAACATGTGCATCTAATGTAATTATACTAGAGTTTTATGATCTGTTTAGGTTGTGCTGGCTTTGAGAAGAAGTGGTTTTGCCTTTTTCCTGAACACTTGTTCCTGACCTGATGGCATGCTTGTGCTGAAGGAAGTATTGCATAGACTGAATCGGGGAAGTGATCTGGGTTAAATAACCTACTCAAAATAATTTTTATGAATGTGATAAGATTTGACACTGGTTCAAACTGATCCCAAAAGCACAGAGTTAAATTCAACTCTCTTTATTGCTCTTTAGAGAAGAATAATCCTTGCCCACTCTTGAAATCCCTCATGTACAGACATGGAAGCAGAAGCACAAAGAATTCAAAGTCCTGTGATAAACTGGGAGAGAAGTGGTGTGTGCTTCAGTCTGGCTTTCCCCTGACTCAATCAGCTTCTTTAGAGCCCTGCTCCTTAAGCACTGTGCTGCTTTCCTGCCAGAGAAGTTTTTCAGGGAACAGAACTGGTGGGGCTGGCTTACAGAATGGGTGCAAAAAGCAGCTTCAGATTAAACTGAACGGCTGAGGCATTTTTGGTTCCTCTTCCTTCATGTGGTTCTGCTGGGATTCCCCAGGTGCTGAGTGAAGTTTGAGTCATTATGGCCCCAAGGAGGACTTTCACTCTGAATTCACAGATGTGGTTAGCAGTTCAACATTTTACCTCCTTCAAACCCTTTGTACTTCACCAGCTTGTTTCCTCTTCTCTGCTGCAGGCTGCTCGTTAGAAATGGCTTAACTCCCTAGGGTGTGGTGTGCTGCAGCCACCCTGGGGTGGTAGGAGCAGGTCCTCAGCCAGTAGGTGAAAGAAAGTTGTGAAGAAAAGTATGAATAAACCAGAATAAAATTTTGCTGTCCTCAGTTCTGCACAGCAGACGTAGGGGTTATTTTAAAAGTTGAAGGCAGATTTCAGATATTTGAAAGCAATGTTAATGCTTCAGTGTCTTTACCTGGCTGCTTTCAGGCTCTGAGTCCTTCCCAAGGGAGTGGAACACGTATGGTGGGACAGTGCATGCTGCAATGCTTTCTGGTCCTGGGTGCCTAACAAGCAGAGACCTTTCCTGTTCTGTTCCCCTTTCAACTGTCACGTGCCTGAATCTGTTCTGACACTCTATCATTTCTTCCGCCCTGAAGGTATTTGATGTTCGCTTGAATGGCCACGTGGTGGTGAAGGACTTGGACATTTTTGACAGAGTTGGACACAGCACAGCTCATGATGAGATCATTCCTATGAGTATCAAAAAGGGGAAACTGAGTGTCCAGGGAGAGGTTTCCACATTCACGGGGAAACTCCACATTGAGTTTGTAAAGGTAATAAGCTTTGCTGAGCAGAGCCCTGATCTTCCTTTTCCCCTTCTTCCCCAGCCATGTGATGCAGCTGTGTGCTGGGGGAGGAGATGTGATGGTAGGTGGGGGGAATATTTCTTGCCTCAGAGCTGCAGCACTGACTTCCTTCTTTGCTTTCTCCAGGGCTACTATGACAATCCAAAAATCTGTGCCCTATACATCCTGCAAGGAACAGTGGAAGGTAAGCACAGTTTTTGAGCCGGAAGGCTCTTCCTTGTTGGAGAGCAGCCTGTTGCTTCTCAGACCATGAGATCATAGCTCTTGCTGACCCACCTCTGCCAAAACTACTTTTCTCTCAGCAAGTTCCCACAGAGTGCAGTTGCAGAATGAAATAGGTGTGTAGTGTCCTCCTCCTCCTTCCAAGTGCACAAAGCTGTGTCAATTTTGGAATAAGAAAAATCAATTTGGTTCAGGACTTCCTGCATATGGGATAGAGGAGAAAAGAAAATGTCTGATTGGTCTAAATTCCCTCTGGCCTTGGATGTCGGCCGCAGCCCTGCAGACAAGTAATTTACTTGTCTTTTAGCTAGTAGTTAAGTTTCTTACCTGGAGCTTTGTTTTGCACTCTCAGCTTGAGGACAAGGCCGTGTTTTTTCCCAGATAACCAGTTCCTCTGGATAGCAGTGGGGAGTGCTAGTAAAGTCCTTGCTCTTTCATCACCCTCTTTGTAAGTGAGTGCTGGAGTTGGAGCCCCCCTAGCTCCTGAACAGGGGAAATTTAGGAACTCTCCCTGACCAAAGCATCAGTTTGCTTTACTATTGGTCAGGGATTGCCAAGTGTTGCTGAAGATTTGGTGTATAACCTTGTGGCTGGGTGGCACCTTGCTGTGTGGGGACCTGCAGTTCAAGCTCCAGGCTCAGAGGACTGGATTTGAGTGGGATCGGGCCATGCTGCTCTGATAGGTCTGGGGTTGAGGGGTGCAAGTGACCTGAGGTAGGACCATTTGTGGAAAGGGTCATTCCCATTCCTGTTTGCACCTCTATCTGCTGGTCCTGCAGGCAGCAGATGCTTGTTCTTGACTAGATCTCACTGAGCAGCTGTGGTATCTGACTGTGTACGCTGTAAGTGTGCTTTCGTGCTGTGACTTCTCTTGTGTGACAGGTAGATGGGGTGGATGGATGCTGTTTTCTTTGCAGACTGGGTCTTTAGATGCTCTTGCATCACAGAGGAACGAAATAGTGGTATGATCCTCTGTGAAGGAGGATGCTCCTATTTCCTGGGGTGCTCTGCCGTGGTGTTGATGTGGTATCAGGTGTCCTGTTGCGGGTGTGCATGCTGGATTAGGAAGAGGGGAATGGAATGACTGGTGTGATTTTCCAGGTTACATCCTGCCTCCTTGCAACTTTTTTGTCTTGTCCAACAGATGTTCCAAAGCTGCAGCCGCACCCGGGTCTGGAGAAAAAAGAGGAAGATGATGATGAAGATGAATATGATGATGGCTCCAGTGTTAAAAAACAGGCAAATAAGAACCGGGTTCAGTCAGGCCCACGCACACCAAACCCCTATGCCTCGGACAACAGCAGCCTCATGTTTCCTATATTGGTGGCCTTTGGTGTCTTCATTCCTACCCTCTTCTGCCTCTGCCGATTGTGAGAGCAAGCCCCACAGAGCATCAGCCAAGGGGCTGGGAGGGAAGGAGTTGGACCAAACATGGTTGCTTTCAATTTCTCCATATTGTTCATAATTTAAGGAAAAAAAAAAAAAATTACTCATTTGGAATGAATAGCAGGTCCAGGTAAGAGGGAGCTTACCTTCCCCCTGCCAGCAAGCAGCAAGGCCCTCGCCTTCCCCTTCGCACCACATGCAGCCTCCGATCCTCCCTGGGGCATCCAAGAGTAAACAAAGTCCTGGCTGTCTGTGTAATGGGCTGTTGGAAGCTGATGCTAGCAGTCCTGGGCCATGTCCCACACTGAGAGAAAGCAATGTGCTGCAAAATCTCTGCCTTTGCTGGGTGGAATACGGTTCCTTAAGAAGGAAAGCAGCTCCTAAAACCAGGCCTGGGTACACGTTTTCTCCAGGAGCATGGAATTGTTGTGGTGCTATTGGGTTACTAACGACGACGGAGGATGGAGCCTGGCTCAGCATCTCCCTGAATGTGTGCAACATGATGTATGGTACTCGCCTGCATAAAGATATCAAGACTCCAGCTAGCCACTCAGCCTCTGTGGAGACGTTCCCCTCCTAAGAGTGCAAGCTGTGCCAGGAGCAGAGGGCTTTATCTGGCCTCATTTGCTACACCAGTTGGGAGAGACTTTCCTAGTTTGACAATTGTAATGTTAGATCCATTGCGGAGGGAATCTGCTGTAGCCTGCGAGAGGCTGACATTGTTAGCGTCTGATCAGATGCACTTTTTTCTGTATTGATATGGCTTTTGTTTCCTTTAATATCCTTTTTTTTTCTCCAAAGGTTTAATTTTAAGCCCAGTTCCTTGTTTTGCCCTTTCTAACAAGTGACCTCTCCTTTGGAAGAAACTGAGAATCAAATGACCTAGAGAGGAGGTTCTGGGCTTGTTCCTTGGCCTTCGTAATGGTTAGCTCCCCTCCCTGCCCCATGACTGTGAACAACCTATGCTGTAAGACAGCAGAGCAACCACATGGATGTTCCCTGTGAGCTTTTCATTCCCTGTCGTAGGGACCAGGCCTGCCTGCAAGCGGTGAGAAGCGCAGTGGAGTTGGTTAGTGTCTTCAGTTAGCTCGGCCTTTTGCTCAGCAGGCACTGTGGTGAAGGGGCAGATGTCCAACGTTTCAGTACTGTAGAGCAAGGTGGTTTGTTGCCCTCCAGAGATCTGGAAGTGAGCAGAACGCTGGAGACAAGGTCACTTGCTTCCCCCACGGATATTTCTGCAAGAGGCTTCTGATTCCACATGCAGAGCCTGTGCCTGCTTGACAGAGGCTGAACAGAGTGAAAGCCCTCGCTGTGCCTGCTGATCCAGAGCTGCAGGCCCCAAGGAGCTGCCTTCCCACAGTCTTGGCCTCTTGACAAGTTGAGCACTTCTGGCTGGTGGGAGAGAGATGTTCTGTGTGCCGGAGGAGGATCTGGCCCAGGCATGTTTGGGTCCTCGCGGGTCAGCTTCGATCCTGGTGAGCTCTGGGCTCACAGAACACTTTACCTCATGCTACCTCTGTTCTCAGAAGTGCTCTCTCTTTACCTGGAGCAGCTGCACTGAACAGTGTCCTCCTTGCTGCTGCTCCTCCCTGGGCCTGAGTTTTCCTAGCGGTTGTTCTTAGGTTTGATCCCCTGGAGTGGCTCAGCCTTTCTTTGAGCTGAGAAGGGTCAGCAGAATTCCCTAGTTTCCGGAAAGGAAACCAGAGGAGCAGCCTTTCTGTTCTGTTGGGCCCAAGCAGCTGAAGCTTTCTATTCCTCCTAACCCTCAAGCTGTGATATGAGCTGTCAGCTCATGAGCTCCAGAAGGGGAGCTGGGGGAGGTGTCAAAGCAGTGCTCTGCACAGCAGTGGCACTGAACCTTGCCTTTCTGCTATAGGCCTGACCCTAATTCTGTGTCTGTGAGCTAAAAAGAAAGCAGTAGGACGTTAATTACCTTCTCTCCAATTGTACAAGTGGTAACAGCCAGTTTGAGAGAAGCCACACCCCAAGGAGAAGACAGGCTTTAGAGAGAGCAGATCTTAAGAACAAACATTAGCTTGAAAAGGCAGTAAGCTTGAAGTTGTCTGCTTCGTCCTCTAGCTGCTGTTAAAATCCTAGTACTTACAAATCTCCTATAAAATATGAACTCTGTTTTGTTTGGTGATGGTGCCTGCAGAGATTCTCCAGCATTTTTGGGATTGCTCTAACTGGAGCACAGAGACATTTAGATATTTATCAGTTTTTAGAAGGATGAGCTGTGCTGATTTGTTAAGCAAAGAACCTGGGCTTGAAAGCAAGCTTCTCTGTAAGGAGCTGCTCTCCTCCAGGCCTTTCAGGTTGCATTTTATTTGAGCATCCTTGAAGCAAGGAATCACAGCCTCTTGTGGCTCACCCAGTAATCTCTGCACCTTGCTTAGCATGAGAAAAGGGGTGTGCATTTAGGTGTGCAAAAATTGGAGACAAGTTTTCTAGGATAGTTTATCCCTGCCTCTCCTGGCAGCCAAGGCACCCATTTGGTGCCATCAGCCAACCTAAGGCAAAGCTGTGCAGGGTGTGATCTGTTGTGTTCCAGTTTCTCAGTTTGAATGAATTTGTCTTATTAAAATAAGAATAGGGAGGAGGAATAGTTCATTCTTCATGGCTTCAATTTAGATGTTGTGGCTCTGTTCTTTTCCATTTTTGTCACTACAAAGCTGGTATCTTAGTGGTTGGAGGGTTCCTGAGCCTGGTTATGGTGTTATGAGCAGTTTTCCTTGTTAGTCCATCCTGTCCTGTTGGTCCTCCTCTCAGGTTGCCCCTGAAGGAGCCTTCAAGCAAAGTGTGTGGGAGCACAGGGGGGTGGTAGGGGATACCCTATCAGCATTGTTGTGAATGCCATTCTTAGGCTGGTTCCCCTTGTCATCTCTGTCTGGCACCTGCAAGGCAGCCAGATGGGTGTAATGAGATACCTTGTCCTGAAGAGGGAAGGAAAAAGTTTGGGTTGGCTGTAGCTTTCCAGCATGGGTGTCTGATAAAATATCCAAGACGTTGTTTAACAGAGACCAGTTAGAGACAAACCTGTTTGTGCTTTGTTGCCTCCAGCCAGCAGCAGGCAGGTGAAGCGCATGTCCCTATGCAGCAGTGTGGGGAGCTGGGTCAGAAAAGACCCTGGCTTGATTCATGGAGCAGTTGTGTAGAGAGGGGCAGATAACGCAATTTTAATAAAGCTTCCACTTAATAAAGGGGAGATGACACCGTCGATAACGTTTTGGGCCTGGATCCAGCCTCAGGGTAGTGGTTCCAAAGCATATTTTAATTACCCCCACATCAGCTCTTCCTTTTGTAGCTTTAAGCCAGGCCATTTTCCCCTTCTGTGTGTGTGACTAAAACAACAGCTCTGACCCTTTTGAGTATCCCAGGTGGCAGTGAGCAGAAAGCCGAATGAATTCCTGTCTGGTTTTGGTGCCTTTGTCTCAGGCTTTGAATAAAAGTCTATTTGAAGAAGCTTCTTTTTTTTTTTTTTTAAGGAGCTTCTGAGTTGTTTTTCTTTTTCCCCAAGGGACAGGCATTCCCTGCCCTTGTGATCAGCTGAGGACTGTCTCACTGTCCCTGGATGCCACAGCTGAAGCAGAGAACTGAGAGAACTGCGAGTATCTTTGGTTCCAGCCCTTGAGGTCAATGGAAAAAAAGCCTAGCAGGGGATGGAAGAACTGGAAGAGCTCCTTCAGGTCTGGTCTCCCCCAGAAATCTCCTGAAGGCAGGATGGAGAACTTCCAGACAGTCTGGTGCCTGTGTGTCTTTGCAGTTCAGGGCCGAGTGAGTCTCGGCTGGGTCCTGGTAGTTGTATGGTGCTTACAGCTTCTGGGTGCAGAGTGTGGCATGGGGGGTCCTGCCCCCCAAACTTGCTTGCTGAGGGCTTGCCCTACACTATTTGGGTCTTAACAGGGAACAGAGATCTGTGCTTTGTCCCTTGGCCTTCCTTTAAGTTGAGATGGGATTGCAACAGCCAGGGAAATGTCTTGATATGGGAAGTCTGGGCTGAACAGGCCTGTCTGATGGAAAACAGCAGGAGGAGGGAGAGGAACAGCAGAGCAACTTCAGCCTTTGATATGAGACAGATTCTGAGCAGCTGCGAAGTACCAAGTGTGTCAGGCTCTGTTTGGTGCTCAAATGTGGGAGAGATCTGTCTGCTTCTTGCACTTGTGTGGCAGGGAGGAAAATATCCTTGCTCAGAATCCAAGGGAAATGGGAGCTGGGCCAGCACTGAGCTAATTTACCTACTGGCACTTCTGCATCTCCACAACAAATGCCAAAGTCTAATACAATTCAAGGATGCTTTTTTTAACGTCAGCCTGGTTCCACCAGTCTGTCTTCACTGGCTAGTCCCAAATAGGCTTAGACAATTCTCAACGGCACAAACACAACATCAGGCTGGAGCTGTGAAGGCTGAGATGTGATTGCACAAATAGGCCTCCTGTGCTGCACCCCTGCTTCACACGCTGCCCAGCGGGGCTGGAGCATGTGTGTTTCACCTTGGATCTGAATGGATTTGTCCCAGGAGTATGAAAGCAACCGCATTGAAATGGTGCTGGGCTGGGCAAGAGAGGTGAAAGCAGGTCCATGTCTTCCAGGACTCTGGCTTGCTCAGAGTTTATTGCTATATATTAAATACTATTTTTGGAGACTGACGGGAAGATGTGGGAGGGGGAGGGATGTGGTGGTGTTGTCCCCAGGCTGATCATTGGGGTGCTACTGCAGGTTATTGATAGGTTTTGATTTTTTTTTTTCCCAAAAAGTGCTTTATTTAAAAAACAAAAAAAAGGGGGGGGGGGGGACTAACAAAACAGAAGTGTGTTCTATCCTCCTAGAAACAGTGCTGGCTGATTAGAAAAATGTGAATAATCTTTTGCAAGCGTCAGAGATCCCTGCTAAAGAGCTTATGTGGGGAGAGTGTGAATCTAGGAAATGCAGGATCTCTGCCCTGGAGTTGTTCCCAGTCACGTGTAGTGGGGATGTGCTTGCCTATGTTACCATGGCTGTTCTGTCACCCTATAACAGCTCCTGAGCTAGGGTGCTGGAGTGAGGCAGTATCTGGAAACTTGCTGGCAAGTAGGGGCTTGAATTTTTTTGTAGTTTCTACAGGGGCTTTGTGTGTTCAGGGCTTTCCCACTCAGGAAGCAGCCAAGTTGGTAAAGCAGCCCTGGAGAATGTGAGAGCAGAGGCAGGATTTGTACTTTGTGCCCGGAGGCAGCAGCCAGGGCTGTGAGATGCTGGGCAGGTGACAGTGATGTTTGGGTCTCATCGACATAGCAGCTTTTAGCATTGGCAAATGGTCCCGCTGCTCCATAGTGCCTGGCTGCGTAGGCTGGGACGCGTGGAAGCGACCCGTGCTGTTAGCGTTCAGGCCATGTCACAAATTACTTGAAGCTGCAGGTCTAAGTTGTCTGTAAAGGTTGAACAGTGTGGGGAGACATTTCCATGTGTACTCATCACCAGTACAAAGGCTTTTTAAGGAGGATTTTTTTTTTTATTTTACTGTCCATTGCTTTGTGTTATAACTTGCAGTGACTTTTTTTTTTTTTAGTTTATTTTGCAGCAAGCTTGGGCCCTGGGTGAAAACCACAGATCTCTATTTCTGATTGCATTGGCTTTGCAAGGACTAGTCTGGGGGAAAAGACGGGTGTGCGGGTGGGTTATTTTATTTTTGGTACATGGTAGCGGTTTTATTTTTTAATTTCCCCAGGATGTTTGGTTGAGGGAATGTTCTGAAATCTACTGTCTGGCAGTTTTAACCAGCAGTGTGTTAATGGAAAATAAACAAAATTATATTGTCACTTGGATGAGGTGGTCCCTCTTTCCTAGCGGTGGGGATGGGGGAACCCCCTCTGCTTTACTGCTGGTGGTGTGGGAGGCCGAGGCTGAATGCACTGCGGAAGGGACTGCAGGCTGCTGCCGAGATGCAGTTTAACATCCCACCACTGCTGCAGCCCAGAGCCTCTGCCTGCCGCTGCCTGCCTCCCAGTACAGCTCCAGTATTCTCTCGCCAGTTGTTTTGGGCAATTAAGTGCAAGTTCAACAGTGCAACATCCTCTTAGAGTGCTGATGTGGACCTTGTTGCTTCCTGCTCAGATCAGGAACACCAGAGATGTAATCTACCTTCTGGGGTTTTGCAAGCTGCCCCAATTTCAGCTTGAAACTGTGTCAGAGGTGGTCAGAAGGGGCTGCAGCTGGAGGAGAGAGGAAGCAGCACCTTCCTCCTCTAGGGACCTCCTCTTGGGGGACAAGGGACTCTGGCCCTGTGCAAAGCAGATGCTCTTCTGGACAGCCCAGGTCTTTGTCCTTCCTGGGGCACGGAATGGAGGCACCAAACTTGATGCAGCGAGGAGGATTTGGTAGCACTGGCGTGGGCAGGCTTATTTGAAATTGCATTCGGTTGGCAGTAGCAGGCGCGTGCTGCTTACAAGCAGCAGCAACTGTCACTAACCACTGCTCTCGGTCTGTTTCCAGTCATCCTGAGCGTGTTGAGTGTTGAAAAGAGTATGAAAAGAGGATGCAGATGTTTCTTGTTCTTGCCCCGGTTCCCTGAAGAGGCGGGAGGTGATTCTTAGCAGCTCTGAAGTGCCTACCACGGGCTGGTGGGTGGTCCCTCTTTTGGGGAAGAAATACATCCTTTCCTTGACTTGATACTCCCATGGCACATCTCCAGTCCCTCCCGCCAGGCTCAGGAGACCCATCAAACGTCTGCCACTGTCCCTCAGATGTGTGCTTGTGGGAGGCCTGGGGTGGGGGTGAGGGTGGCAGGGCTGGGAGACTGGCTGACCTTGGGGGAGCATGGCAGGGCACAGGTGTTCCCTGGGCGACCCTTCTCAGGACACGGGGTGCTATCACTGTCCCTGCCTGGATCTGGGCCCCAGCTCCCCTGGGACAGCGGCTGGGGTGCCCCCAGGCCAGGGCAGCAGTGGAGTATGCACCCCATGGCACCCCTGTGCTTGCCACCATCCCCAAAAAGACCAGGGCTCTCTGGGGGACATCGGCTCTCTGTAATTACCTGCTGTGCCATGGGGTTCAGACTGTGGTTTAATTAAGGGGGGACCCAGGTGCCCTCGCTGTGTAGCGAGGCTGTGATCTCCCGCCTTCCAGGCTGCGGGAGCGGGGCGCGGGCTGGCGGCTCACCGCGCTGCCGGCCCCGGGGGCAGCGGGAGGGATGCTGCTCGGGGGGGTGGTGGGGTTTGGTTGCTTTTTTTTTTTGTGTTGCTTTTCCTCAGGTAACTCCCAGCTTTTCCGCCCGGCCTGCCCCGCTGCCATCCGCCCGCTGCGCGCAGCCCGGCAGGGAGGTGCCGCCACCCGGGCCGGGGACGCCCGCCAGGTGGGTGCTCGGTGCCGGGGCTCAGTCAGCGGCGGGTGGCGACGCAGCTCCCGGGTCCCCGCTCCGGCCACGCAGGTGGCGGGCCCTGCTTAGCTTCGGGCCCCCCCGCGTTGCTAGGCAGCGCCCGCGCCCTCTGACCCGCCGCGGCCCGCCCCTCGCTCCCATAGCTACCGACGGAGGCGGCGGCCATCTTGGCGGCGGCGGCGGGGCGATGAGCGGCTCGAAGGCGAGGGCGGCGGCGGCGGCGGGGCCGGAGAAGAAGCCGCCGCCGGGGGCCGGGGGGGCACTCAGCCGCCTGCGGGGGCGGCGCGGCTCGGCCGACGCGGCGCCACGGCCGCCGTGGACCGAGTCCGAACTGCTGGCGCTGGAGACCGTCCGGCCCGAGCACGTCCTGGGGCTGTGCCGGGTGACGGAGAGTGAGTGCGGGCCGGGGAGCGCGGGCGCCGGGCGCGGGGAGGGGGCACCTCGGGCCGGCACCGCTCGGCCGGGGTCCGGCTGGCCCCGCCGTCCCGCGCGGACACCCTGCCCCCCGCGCTGCACCATTAATCCCCCTTCGGCCGCGGCGGAGGGGGTTGCGCAGCCGGGGTGGCGGAGCCGGGCTGGTCCGTGCCCCCGGGGGCGGAGGAGAGGGCGGCGGGAGCGTGGGAGCTCGGGCGACCCTGATGAGCGCTGCCAGCCCCTGCGCTGGCCTTGACAGCGGCTGAGGAGCGGGCGGGCTGGCCGGCGCTGGCTGCAGCGGCGCGGTGTGCTCCTGCCTTCAGCTTTGTTACAGCTGCCAGAAAGTTTGGGGGGTTTGGGGCTTTTTTTTTGTTTGTTTTTCGTCTGGGCTGCTGATCTCTGCTTTTCTGTGCTGATCCCTTTCCCTTTCTTGCTCTGCTACCTGGCACGTAGCATGCCTTTGTTTCTTCTAGCCTCAATTTTGTTCTGCTTTCATTAAGTTTCTGCAAAACGACTTGCAGTATGTATCTTAATAGGCTGGGCTGGGGCTAACAAAACAAGAAATTCCTTTGGTAATTGCTCAGAGATCTTTTGAAATGCTACTATATGTTTTCTCTCTCTTCTAGATTATTTATGCAAACCTGAGGACAACGTTTACAACATTGACTTCACCAGGTTTAAGATCCGGGACCTTGAAACTGGAACAGTGCTGTTTGAAATTGCAAAGCCATCTGCTTCAGGTATCACGCTAACATTGCAGGGAAGCTAGAGAGACTCGAGGAACTGAGAAGTTGCAATGCAGGACCCATGCAAAGCAAGCAGAAAGGTCCTTCGATATGTCCTGGTGACTAAGTTCCTCTCCTTTAAGCACAGCACTGAGTTTACCTCTGCTGAGAAACTTGTCATAAAAATGTGAAGTGATTATCGTGAGATGGGGGAGTACTATCAAACAGCAAATCTTCCGTTTTTGGCTGGTGGTGGTGAAGAGTTTCTTTCGTGTGCTTTGGCAATCGTGAGGGGGGATATCCTGTGAGATTTCAGCTCCGGAGCCACCAAGGCTGCGCCAGCTGCCATAGCAGATCTTTATTACTTAGTGCCAGTATGAGTCTCAGACCAATTATTAAAGACCTTTATGTTCACTGCCTAAGTAATACCAAGCTTGTCCTGATACACCCACTAGCCAGTATTACTTTACATGTACGCTATTAGCAGAATAACTCTGAGCTGGTGCGTTTTCTAGAGCAAGTTGAAGAGGATGAAGATGACAACAGTGAACTGGACGCTAGTGCAGGCCGCTTTGTTCGTTACCAGTTCACCCCAGCATTTCTCCGTCTTCGCACTGTTGGTGCAACGTGAGTATGAGTTCATAGAAATAAGGGAGAATGAGATGTTTACAAAGTGTCACTTGACAGTTTATACAAAACTTGAGCAAAGACTAGAGAGAACCCATCTTACAGTAAAAATCTCAAAGTCTCTCTTTCTGGAATGATCCGTAGCATTCTTGTGTAGCCTTGAGTCCAAGGCTCTGTTCTTCCCAATAGGAAGAGAGGCATGTTTCTTAGCTGGTTTTTCGTACTTTCTGCGTACAGAGTGGAATTCACAGTGGGAGAAAAGCCAGTGTCAAACTTTAGAATGATTGAGAGACATTACTTCCGAGATCGCTTGCTGAAGAACTTTGACTTTGATTTTGGCTTCTGCATCCCCAGTAGCAGGAACACATGTGAACACATTTATGAATTCCCTCAGCTCTCAGAAGACCTTAGTAAGTATCTCCTTTCCCATGCTGAGATGTCTTTTGTTTGTGTGTGTGCATATGCTCATTTTCTCCCTCTCTCTATTTGTGAAAGAAGTTGTGACTGGGATGCGTAGATACAGGTTCCTGGTTTAAGCTGTGTGTAATCTTGACTGAATTACAGATTTGTGCTGCAAATTGTCCTTCATTAAAAATGAAAGCCTAAGACAACCTGTGTCGTCAAGTCACAGGCTGCAAGAACTGATCAGAGTCACAGGGCTGACATGCCTGATGCCTAACAGTGTAGTCCAGAAGATAACAAAACCCTGAAAAAGAGTTCTCTTGGTAGCCACACATCTGTTTTCAGCCCTTGCTTGTTAGGGCTTGAGCCTCCTGCTTTGGAACAGAACTGGCTCTTCTCTGAGGGGTGTGGTTTTGAGCCTACCAAGATCTCTGCAAATATACATTGTGAAGGGTATGTTTGACCTCAGAGGGTGGATAGAGCAGGAGCATGTGGGCCCTTCTGTGGCTGCCTAGGTGCAGGAGGAGACACAGAGTTTGTGCATGTGGGGAGTGCCACCACTTTTTCATTGTGGATTGCAACCTCTCTGCTTACAGACGTGATTGCTGCTCTGCTCTAGTGGTGGCTCTGACAGTTTCTAAGGGCGTCTTGTGTGAGATTACTCCATCCCCCTTTGTTTGCTTTTGACAGCACTTTTCCTGTGAATAGGAAGAATAGGAAGGGGCAGGCCAGAGCTTTTGAAGCGTGCTTAGCAGAGCAGTTTGCTTCTCTTGCTTGCATAGGGCAGAGCACCAGCCCAGTAAACCCAGCAGAGTGGCAGAGTCCTTTTTACTCTGACTTTGTGCTGTCCGGTGGAGTGTGGCAAGCTTTTGAATGTAATTGAGCTTTCTCTTTCACAGTCCGTCTGATGGTTGAAAATCCATACGAGACCCGCTCAGACAGCTTTTACTTTGTGGACAACAAGTTGATTATGCACAACAAGGCCGACTACGCTTACAATGGAGGACAGTAATTATTCTGTGTCCACTGGATGCTGTGCTGCCGTTAACCGTTCCAGATGTCCAGGAGTGGTCTGGAGTTGCTGTCTCGTGCAATAAGGCTTCTTGCCAAACCTTTTCTCCTTGCATGAGGCTGAAAACATGAAGCAAAGACGACAGCTAATGAAAGTAAAGGAAATCCCCCTGCAACACTTCTCTGTCCGCCACTCAACATATCCTGCCTCTCATTCTCTATTTCTGGTTACCTTCTGGTACCTTGGTTAGGTCATGGATCAGAGGCACTGTTAGAAAATGATTGCTGTTAGTCTTTATAGTTAGGTTGCACTTTTAGTGCTTCTGATGCTTCACCTGTTGGGTCACTACCCTTTTTCAAGAGGTCAGATTGTTTGGGTAAGCTATTTCTTAGCAGGAAAATTTTCCCCCTTCAAGTTGCCAGTGATGCCTGAAGAGCCGATCTCTTCTTCAGTTGGATAGATCATCTCTTCAGTGCACAGTGGTTTAGTTTGTAGCATGGCTGAGATTGCTTTTTAGGGTGCATCCCAAAATTCTCAGTGGGAAAGATAAAATAAGAGACTAATTCAGCTTCTAAGCAGTGTGGGAATCTTCCCTCTGCCTCTAGGGGTCTGAGCTGCCCCTGAGAACAGCTTAATCTGTATCTTGCCAGAGATTTCACTAGAGATACAAGATAGGGAAAAAGGGCTTTTATCCAGGTTGATCATTGAATCAGTCTGATAGCATTTCTAGTTGAGCTCTTGTGAGCAAATTGTTGAATTTTGGAGCTTAGGGGTCAACCGTAGAGCTGAAGTTAATCTCACTATATTTACCATTTCTCCTGCTTCCCATTGTGTAGGAATTCTGGCTCTTGCTACAGAATGTATTGCTTTTTAGATTGACAGCACATGGTCAGTCTAGCTGGGGTGAAGAGGAGGTGTCAGTCTAGTGGGGCTTAGGGGAAAAAGGGAGAATTTGGAAAATCACTTGAAAAACGTGTAGGAAGCAGATCTTCCTAGGCTTCAATCTCTCTATATGTTAAACCTGAATGATCTGTCAGAGGTGCTGGAAGGAGAGAGGGTGGTGGTACCAGCTCATTTGCTTTGTTTCAGTTGAGGTATTAGTAGCTAAAAGCTTCCCAGGTCAGATCACTCAGCG
Source organism: Gorsachius goisagi (assembly GCA_018403395.1). Lineage (NCBI taxonomy): Eukaryota > Metazoa > Chordata > Aves > Pelecaniformes > Ardeidae > Gorsachius > Gorsachius goisagi. The sequence goes on from BOSO01007660.1 coordinate 103,681, forward strand.
TTACAGAGTGGGATTCTTACAAAGTGAGAATTTATATGATTCTCTTTTTAATTGAGTTCCCATGACTGCTTTGCCTACTTAGCTGCTTATTTATGGCTTAGTAAGTTCTGCTGAGTTAGTTACTGCCAGACCAGAGGGTGTATCTTACAGCTGCGTTTGGGATCTGGCAATAGGGAATAGCATCATGCAGTGGGAAGAGGAGACCCATGTCTCCCCAGAAGCCGTGCTGGTGTCCAGCTCCTGACCATGCAAAATCTCAGTTAAAAAAAACCCTTTTCTGCCTGTTTTGCTGGCTCTTAAGACTGGCATTTTTCCTGTCCCCAGCTGGGCTGGTCAGTTGTGTCTCTTGTACATGGGAGTTAGGTTGCATCTATAGGAGAGATGTTTGCTAGTATTAGTTCCACTTGTTCCTTGAAACAGTTGCAGACTAACTCCTTGGTGGATACAGTTGGTTACCTGTTGTGTTAAGTAAGATTCAGTGTCGTTTATATTTTAGCAGGATTAAGTGGGGTGGGCATCACAGCCCAAAGCCTGTTAATGCGTAGACAGCAATAGGAAACCAATGCCTTTACCTTGCAGATTAATGACATTAGCTTTGGTGTAGAAGATCAGCTGGCATCAGGGTGAGCAGTGAGAGTACGTGGGGTGGCAGCCATGAAAGAATCTCCAGCTCTTGGGAAGGTATTTAATTATGATTAACCACAACAAATGACCTGTTCAGGGTGGAGCGTTAATCATGAGCAACCACAACAAATGTCTTGGGAATGCAGAGAGGCAAGGTCTGCATGGCTGAAATATGAAGAATAGTTCTGCTATCATCAATCCCCTCCAGCATCTCCAGAGGCACTTAGGCAATCTTGTTTAGTTATTTCAGAATTAGTTAAAGCTGCTTGTAAGGTGGAGCTTGCGATGCCTCTTGCAGTGATTGTCTTCAGAAAGCCTTGTGCTGTGCTGGTGAGGTAGGAAATGTTTGTCTTTATGGAACAACGGGTAGTTACTTGTGACAAGGCAGAACTGCCTGGAAGTGTGGTTTTTATCCTGAGGTGTTCTGAGGTGCTCAGGATAGTGCCTGAAGAACCTGCTAGTTATTTCCCGGGAAATTTTAGCGTACTGAGCTGAATTTGTATGTGGTATAAATCCATGTGCCTTTAAATGCTACTTTTATCTCATTTTCTGTATGAAGCAACCTCTTGCTTTTTTTATGAGTGTGATGATTCCCACCTATTTTCTATGTCGCTGCATAAAGGTTCTTTAAAAAGGAAGACAGGCTGCTGCCAGTGAGCAGCAGAAATTACTGTAAGCGCTGTTTGTAGCAGGTGGTGTGCAGCTCCGTGCAGTCAGGGTGTTCGTCGGGGTGTGGGTGCCATCTAGCTGCTACTTTGCAGCATGCAACTGAGAGCAGGAGAGCACTCTGCCAAATGTAAATGAGGCATTTGATGCTTATAGGAAAGTGAATTCCTGTCTTTAGTCATTACCTCTGCTAGTAGCGATGAGAAAAAAGCATTGAAGCAGTTGCTTTCCCATTGGTGAATGTATCAGCTATTCAGCAATAAAAAAAGGAGAACTGAGGGGAAATGGGAAGGCTTGCAGGCAGCACTAGCAGCCCTCAGTTTCTAGCTGAATTTGTTTGTTTAGCTAAATTAGGTCTTTGCCCAAAAAACATGCTGCAGAACAGAAGTCCCTACAAGAGGGGAACCCAGCACTGAAAAAGTTGATTGTAATCCAAAAAATCAGGAATTCCCAAACTCCTGTCCCCACTTTGGCACTTCCCTAAGGCTCCTTTTCTCTTAGACGCCTTCTATAAAGTGTCTTCTCTTTGCAGCCGGGATGATGTCTTTGGTAAACATGGTTTAATGAGCAACTTCCTTCTGGATTGTGTGCTCTGATGCTTTAATGATGGGTCAGAGCTACTCATGCCAGTGAGCTAGGAAGATATTCCAGTGGGATCTCACCCTTGTCAAGTGGAAGGTCTGTGTCCTAGCCAAGTGCTGAGTGCAAGGGAGATGCTTTCAGTGTCGGTTAAAGTTTGAGCAAGGGAAAGGTATCTGTGCAGACAGCTTCTTTCAGGCCCTGTGCCGAGTTGGAAAACGAGTTGGGATCATACTGTGTTCTGCTATAAGAAAAAAAAAAAAAGGGACCAAATCCACAAACTCATGTTAAATCTTTTCAGTATTTGTCCTTTTAGGACCAGGACCTCTTTTTCACATTTTTGAGGCACGTGCTTTGGATCCATGCAAACAAGCTTCCTGGACTGCTATTTTCATAAATGACTGAGGAATACATATTGCACCTTGTGAAGGAAGGTCACCTCTTGTCATACGGACTGGGTACTGCTGTCCACGTCCTCAGTTTTTGGTAGGAATTGTCTTCCTTTGTGTGTATTCCTTAGGATTTTCAATGTCTGTTGCTGCAGAGAAGCAGCAGCGGCCTCCTCTCTGGTGCTTAAGGATGTTTATTCCGCTTATCCGAGGGTTCAGGAAGAATAAAACAAATGTTTAGATAGCAGAAATGAATGAGGAAAGTGGCAATGGTGAAGCAGTAAGTTCCAAATGTGGTAACTCCTCGGCTCTGTGTTTCATTACGTCCTCTTCAGCTGTTTCCTAGTGTTTGCCTCTGCCCTGCTGTCAAGTCACACTGAGCTGCCGAGCCTTGTGCTACCCCAGAGCGTGGCCCTGTATTGGGGGTAATAATCCTCGGGCTCGGACGCTGCCCGCTCCCTGTAGCTTTGTGACAAGGACAAGGCTGAGGGACAGCTGCCTGGTGGAGTCATCACCTCTTCCTCTGCAGCAAAGGGAAAAAATGACCACCAGCAAATGCCGTCTCCGTCTGCCTGGATCTCAGTGCTGTTACCGGACATGTATTTGTATCTCTCACAGTGTGGCCTTTGGGCTGCGGGCGCGTCCACCTCCTCCTTGCTGTCCCCTCCGGGCGCTGCTCCCGTGGCCCTCCCTGGGAGCAGGCCCTGGCAGCCGTGCTGGCCGTGCCCCTCTGGTGCCGCGGTGCGGCCGGCCCCTCTGCGACGCGGTGCCCGGGTGCCGGTGTATTTGTATAAACGTGATTTTGTCACCAGCAATAGTAATAAAGAAACTTCCCGTTTTCGCACAGGCGGTGCCTGGTCTTGGGGGCGGGGCCCGAGCGGGGGGGCGGGGCCGGAGGAGGAGGAGGGGCTGCGCCGCCAGGGGGTGCTGCGGTCGCGGTTCGCGCGTGCGCCGCTTCCCCGCTCCTCGCGCTCCCCTGAGGCGACGGGCGGCCGGCATGGCGGCGGCGCTCCTGGCCCGCGGCGGCGGGGCGCCCAGGGGTGAGGGCCGCGGTTCGGCCTCGCTTCGCCGCGGCTGCTCGGGGGCCTTGCGGGGCAGGAGAGGGGGGTGGGAAGGGGCCGCGGCCTGCGCGGGAGGCGGCGCCCCGGTGCCCTTCAGGGCCTGAGGCGGGTCGCCTCAGCCGCGGCGGGGCGGTGCCGCCCTTCAGCTGAGCCCCCGGCCCGCTGTGCCCCGGCTACCGTCCCAGATTCCCCCCGGTGTCCCTCGGGGGAGGCCCCCAGCCGCCTTGCGTGAGTCCCGCCTGGGCTGGGACCTCCTGTGAAGGGAAACAACGGCGCTTAATTCCTTTCTTTCCTTTCAGCACTGGCCTTCGGGTGCCTCCGCCGACTGCACACTGTGTACCAGTCAGCAGAGCTGCCAGAAACCTACCAGATGCTGCGTCAGACGTGCCGGGACTTTGCAGAAAAGGAGTTGATGCCCCTGGCAGCTCAGTTGGATAAGGAGCACCGCTTCCCGGCCAAGCAGGTGCGTGCTGCTCCTGCCGGGAGGTGGGCAGGAGAGAGGCAGGCTGGCTCGTTCAGAGCTTGACTTAGAACCATAGAACCATTCAGGTTGGAAAAGACCCTTAAGATCATCAAGTCCAACTCTAAACCATAAACCTTGCTTTAAGTGCAAGCTCAATTACTTAAACCTTACAGTTTCCTCCAGGGAGGGAAAATGCATTGCTTTCAAAGGTAGAGGACAAATGCTCATGGTATCCTGATGGCAAAACAAAGAAGGAAATCTAGGTGCCCTGATCTGACTTCCCTCTGCTGCTGCAGCAGGACCACCTGGGCCTGAAGCAAAATGTATGTTAAGCTTTGGCTTAGCAGGGAATTGAAGTTTAGATAACTTGTGGGAGAGTTCTTTGAGTGTGGAGGTTGTACTGCCCAGAGGATGTTTTGAGGCATTTACCTTGACTTGTGTTTCTCTGTATCTGGCTTTAGTACCATTGAATTTTCCCTTCTCTTACTGACTTCCCTGTGGGCTGTAATGCAACTGACTTATAAAATCAATAAAATACTTCCATAGACTGCACATAGCCATAAAAATGGTTTATAGTGAGGAAGCGTAGGTGACCTGAGTGCATTTCAGATGATGAAAAGAAGTGATCAGGAGATTCATGTTGGTCATTCTCTAGGGCTGTGAAGAAACTGAGATTCCAGTCAAACCCGTGGCTTCTCTGGTGGAAAGTAGTACAGAGCTAGCAGTACATTCTGTGCCATGTTGAGCAGACTAACTCACCTGTTTCATTGCAATGAAATACTAAGCTCTAGAAAAATACATACTGTTACATTAGCTAAAAGGCTCTGAGCAAACAGAGAGGCATGCAAGTTTTGTCATATGACCCTCTTTCTATTAAGGAATAAGGAAGATGATAGCCAGGAAAGTCATACTCACTCTAAGGATGAAAACACTTTCCTCTCTACTTCGCTGTTCTTACCTGAGAATTTTACATTTGGGTTTGAGTCTTTTCACTTGAATGTGTAGGGGAAAATTCAAAATGCAAACAGTGTTTATTAAGATAAAGCAACATACATAGAACTAGTTGTCTTTTGTTCATCCTCTGGATTTGATGTGAAGGACTAGTGTTTTGGATGCCCATACATGAGGGAAAATACTTGTTTAAATGTTCCTCCTGAGTCCTATTAAAGTAAGCAGAGGCTGGTAATACGCTTATTTCTGCAAGACCAAAAGATTGACATGTTAAATATAAAAACAAAGGAGAGCTTGTTTTTTTCTCTTGTATGTTGCCAGATATTAACAAGAGATCTAGAGTGAGACAGTCGGTGCTCTGAAGAGCTTATGGTTAAGAAGCCAGGGGTCCAGCTGAGAAACTTGGGGTGGAATAATTTGGGATGTAACCAACAGTTAAAATTCTCTGGGAAGCAAGACCTGTCCTTAATGGGAATGAAAAAAAATCACCTTCTTGCAAATTTTTCTGTGGGTCATTCATTCTGTAAAATTCTTTCCTTGTGCAGTCCTAGGCTGAAGCTCAGCAGACTCAAAGGTAAAGTTCTAATGATTTTTATCAGCTAGATTTCCCATTGGGAGCTTCCTTCTGACAGGAGACATGCAACGCGAAAAGCTTTGGTGGGAGGCTGAGGAAATGCTGGTGGGGTTGTATCTCCCTATTTCACCTTCAAAAGGCTCCCTCTTTCCCGGTACTGAAGAGAGCTCTTTAAATCATCAAGAGCCTTGTCTTAGGCAGCAGTGACTGCGTACAGCTCTTGTTGAAGTCATCAGGACCTGGGGACACTTAACAGTTTGTCCTGTCAGATTTCCATTTCACCAGGAGTTGTGCGTGTCTTTTCCTCCATGTGTAGTCCTGCTATGACCTGTCTTTACCTCTGTGTGTCTGTATGTATTTGCTGCGATACCGGTGGTGCAGAGGATCTTACTTCTCCATTCCCTATGTGCAGGTGAAGAAGATGGGTGGCTTAGGGCTGCTGGCTATGGATGTGCCGGAGGAGTACAAAGGAGCAGGCCTCGACTACCTGGCCTATTCCATTGCTGTGGAGGAGATCAGCAGGGGCTGTGCATCCACAGGCGTAATTGTCAGCGTGAATAATGTAAGTAAGTGTCTTGGGTTGTGTGTGAGGGACAGGCGTGGAACTGAGTGGCGTCGGGGGGGTTATTGGAGAGGAGTGTATGGGAGAAATGGGATCTGTTCCCATGGTGGGTTCTGGTGTGTTGGACAGCACTTAGACATTAGGGAGTGACTGGATGGCTTGTACCTTGAAGAGGCACTAACTCAGCTCTCAATTCCAAAAGTCTCTGTATTTAGGGCCAATACTCAAGTATGGCTCTGAAGAACAGAAGCACAAGTGGATTGCTCCCTTCACCAGCGGAGAGAAAATCGGATGTTTTGCCCTTAGTGAACCAGGTGATGTGACTGTTACCATTCCTGTTGCAAAGAACGTAGGGTAGTTTCTTTCCTTAGTCAGGTTTAGGATGGGCTTTAGGTCTGTGAAATTGTAGCAGTTTGTAGAAAAGTGGTTTATAGCAATTCTGTGTAAATGAAGTCTCAGTGCCCGAGGTATTAACGACCATCCTTGTAGTCCACACTGAAAATTTTCATCCCCTCTCTGAGAGCAGAGCTCTGGAGATGGATGCATCTTAGACACGTGGGCCTTTCCCCATCCTGTTTGGGTCCTGTGGCAGGGACGGTGCCATCACTACCACAGTTACAAGGGATGCCATGAGCTGACAGGGCAGGGGGGAGTGCGGGCAGGAGTGGGTTTGTGGCCCAGGCTGCCGATGATTGCCTGAGTTTTGTTTGCTGGTGCCTTGCTCAGGAAATGGCAGTGATGCTGGTGCTGCATCCACGGTGGCACGCCTGGATGGTGACGAGTGGGTTCTGAATGGCACCAAGGCCTGGATCACCAATGCCTGGGACGCCTCGGCCACTGTGGTGTTTGCTACTACGGATAAATCCCTGAAGCACAAGGTGCGTTCAGTAGGACAGTCAGGAAAAAGGGCTGGGAGTAAAGGAGCTGTGCAGAAGCACTTTGAAAAGGCTCTGGGGCGTCTGTATTTAGAGTTGTGCAGGCATTGAGCAGAGGAGGGGCTGATGTGTGCTGGCTTTGCTCTGTGTCAGCTCTTTCCTCCCTTCTCCCTGTTACCTGGACATGTGGCTCCTGTGAAAAATGTTTGGCGGAAGCCTCTTCACACCCAGGTAAGCGGGAAGTTGGCACCATTCCTAAGAGGATGGGTCTTGTTGCAGGGCATTAGCGCGTTTCTGGTTCCCATGCCAACTGCTGGGCTGTCACTGGGGAAGAAAGAAGACAAGCTGGGAATCCGAGCCTCTTCCACTGCCAACCTGATATTTGAGGACTGTCGGATACCCAAGGCCAACCTACTCGGGCAGCTGGGAATGGGCTTCAAAATTGCCATGGTAAGAGATGGATTGGGGTGCAGCTGTGGTTGTGTAAAGCTGTAGTTCCCAAGCTTACCATTTTCAAAACTATTTTCAGACGTAGGAGCACTTTGGTGAGAACTGTTGGTATAAGCTGTCCTGTTTAAGCAGTTGACCCCTCTTGCCAACATGGGAGAAATCATTCATAGGGCTTGATGAATCATTAATTTACCATAGATCCTTGACAGCACTTTTATTATAGACTCAATGTGGTGGTTCTCAGATGAAGGAATGCTGATACTGCTGAGGCGCTGTGTGAGCAGGGTTGGTGTATTTTAATTTTTCTCCTCTCCCAACCCTCTATTCCTCTACATTGTACCCATAGATAAAGAGAAAACACGTCATTTTTCCCTAAATACTTTGGCAGAGGCTAGCAGTCCTGGAGGCACAGGACAACTGCTGGATAGCGTCTATAGGTGGATGTTATGGCACCTGTGTGACTTCTGAGGAAGAGCCAGGAACAGCAGGTTCCCTGCAGTGATGCACTCCCCTTGGAAGCCTTCATTGCTCTCTCTGCAGGGGCAAACCACCATTTGTTGGCCTGACTTTTTGAAAAAGGCTGTGCTCCCTGGAGACCAGCCCCTTCCATTATGTCCACAACTAGAATGCATCAGTCACCAATGACTTTTTTTATGACTCAGCTCAGGGCTGAGAAAAACGAAGCCTTTTCTCACTGTGCTGTAAATTCTTCCAGTGCATAGTGAGGCAGGGAAGGAGTTAAAGCCTAATGGGCAGGTGTTTGAGGTAAGTTGGGTTATTGACTCAATTCACTAGTCATTTTGAAAAATGCTTGCTTAGGTGTGTCTGTACTAACGATGAGGGCAATAAGGAAAACTGACCAGATTTCCATTTTTTTTCCCAGTTAAATGAACTGTGCAGTGAGCCGGGGTCCAGCTGAAGGGTTCTTTCAGCACCTTCCAGAGCAGATGCTCCTTGTTGTGCTGTTTGCCTTTTTTTTTGTACCCCCCTCTTTTTTTTTTTCCCCAGCTAACGAGAAGCAATACCTTTCCTTTCTGCTTTCCTTCTTGTACCCCGGCTTCTCTCTGCAGTGCCAGTACATTTTATAGCTCTCTATTCCTGCATAACAAGGAATATTCTTAATCAAGGAGGTCTGACCAGAGGATACTAAGGCTACAGCAGCTTCCAGCAAGAGCAGAAATGTGTGTGTCCTATTTTTGATCAAGCACTACTTGACTTGATGTAACACATGTATTTTGTGTCTTTTGCAGCAAACACTGGATGCAGGAAGGATTGGTATTGCCTCACAGGCTCTTGGAATAGCACAGGCAGCTCTGGACTGTGCTGTGGATTATGCTGAAAAGAGAATGGCCTTTGGGTCACCCATCACAAAGCTACAGGCGGTGCAGGTATGAGCTGGGTGGATGGAGCAGTTGCAGACTTTGTTGGTACAGGTGGGAAGGCTCGTGTGCTCTCAGGTGTGGCTTCAGGCACACTTTGCACTGTGTACTGGGATAAACAAGGTAATAATTTATGTTTTCAAACACCGCTCAAGCCGATGGTTGGGAGGAGGCACTCCTTTTCTAGCAATACTGGCCTCAGTGGTGGGAGACTTTTGCACTACGTTCTTGTGCAGGCAGAGGCTGCTGTCTGGAACAAAGGCAGTGTCTGTCGTTGCAGTTTAAGCTAGCAGATATGGCTGTGGCCTTGGAGGGTGCGCGCTTGCTGACCTGGAGAGCTGCTATGCTGAAAGACAATGGGAAGCCCTTCACAAAGGTATTTCCAACCTTGTGTTTGTCTAGCAGTGACAGCGCTGGGCACAGGCTCAAGGCAAGAAGCTGCGCTATGTACAGCGTGGCTGCGTTCAGCTCCTGCCCAGCCAGCACTGTCAGTGTTTAACCCACCGGCAGGTATTGGACTCTGCTGCCTAACCTCAGGCAGCCTGCTGAGCCGAGTCCTGGCTTTAGCCAGGGGGAGAGGGGTGGCCACTGTCAGCTGGCACCAATGATCAGGCCTGTCTCTGCACAGCTGGTCTGTGAGCATTCCAGCTCCTCATGCAAGTGAGGTGTTCCTTTTTGTGATAGCTGCACCCTCAGTGATGTTTTCCTTCCCCAAAGGAAGCAGCTATGGCCAAGCTGGCTGCATCAGAAGCTGCAACAGCCATCGCTCATCAGGTAATTACTTCACTTGGAATCTCTGATGTACAGCATGTTAAAGGGAGACTGCATTGTTGCACAACAAGAGCTTGGGGAAGGCAACATGGAATTTACTGTATTTTTTTTAAAAAAAACCCCAACAAACCAACCCATATGGTTGAAGCTGGTTAGCACAGCCATAGGGTGGGGGTGGGGTGTGTGCTGGGATTTATGTGGCACTGTATTATTAACGTCATCTTGTGCCTGCTGCTGCAGTCAGGACTAGTAGTAACTTTGCAACATAGTGAGCAAATGGAGCAGGACCTCTGGTGTCTGCATTTATTTCCCCCTGTCCTTAACAAGTGTGTCTTAGCTGAACGTGGGTCACTAACAATACCTCTGAAGCTGTTCATTCTCTGGGTCATCAATATATTGCTGGCTCAAATCCTGTTTAGTCCTGATTAATTGCTAATGAGCTGCAGGCGTCCCTGGGTGAGGGTGTCATCCCCGCCCTCCCCAGTTATGCTTGCAGTGGGCTTAGCTCCTTTGAAGGTGGCTGTGTTCTGTAGAAAATGAGTTCCTTGACCCTGCGTCCTTTGTAACCTACCTTTGTTTCAGGCCATCCAGATCTTGGGGGGAATGGGCTACGTGACAGAGATGCCAGCAGAACGCCATTACCGTGATGCTCGTATCACCGAGATCTATGAGGGGACCAGTGAGATCCAAAGACTGGTGATAGCAGGTCAACTGCTCAAGGCCTACCGTAGCTGAAGAAGCCAAGTAGAGAAAGACATTGCTCCAAAGTGCCTCGTAACGGCGCACAACAGGGATCAAGTCTTGGCCCTCTTGAACAAGGCTAATGATGGAAGTTTTCCTCACCAATGAGTAACTGACCCTCTTGTTAAAAAATGTGCTGATTCTTCTTTGCAAGCGATGGCTGTGAGTGCAGGAGGGAGGAGGCAGCCTGTCCTTGTAGGGGAGCATAGATCCTTTTCCTAAACCTGGAGCCTTGTTTTGGTTTGGTAGCGGTAAAATGACTGCTGTTTAGTGAGGTCAGCAGCTCTCCTTGTGTGCTTCCTGGCCACTGGCTGTGCAAGGATTTGTCACTACGTGGTACTCAATAACCAGTGCCAAAGTTAGAGGCACCGAGAGAGGCGACCCCTGCATCCTGTTCCAGGCTGGGGGTTACATTGCCTCTTCTGATCAGACTTTGATGAAGTTCAGGTGTGGGACATGGCTATGTGTGAGCTCCTAACTGGATGCAGGCTGTGCTGAGGTAATCCTTGCAGTAGTGCCCTTTTTCCCACTGTTGGCAGGAGAGGAGCCAGACCAGGAGGACTCAGGTACTACCTACACACAAAGGGGTCCTGGCACAGCCTGTGGTTGCTGTCTGTGTCGATGTAAAAACAAAGGTCAGAAAAAAACCCCCTTGATCTTGCCCAGCAGAGCCCAGCAGCCTACTCACTCGGCCACTTAGAGGTGTGGGTGTAAAAGCAGAGGAGAGAAAAGCTGCAATGCCTGAGACCGATTAAAAAAAAAAAAAACACAACAAAAAAACCCCCTCTGCTCCCAGAGCTGCTTTTATGATACCAACAACTACCCAACAGGAAAGAAAGTGCATGAAGTGGCAGAAACAGCCTTTAATCTCTACATGTTGGGCAACAACAAGGAAATGCACAGATGACACAGAAAAACCTTACCAGTAGCACATCTCCTCAATCAGTTACCTTTGGCAAGAAATTAACTTCTAGAAGATTCAACAGAAAAAAGAAAAGCTCTAAATCTGGAAAAGATGGAGAGGATTAAGACTACAGCCTGTATGGGCTGCCCCCTTGTCCAAATGACAAGTATTCTAGAGGTAAATGGTTATTTTCCTGTGGTGCCATTTATTTAGATTTGTGTGGAGAGAACCAGGAGGATTCTATTACGCATAAGAAAGCAGAGAAGACAAATAAAACCTGATTTTAAAGGACCACAAGTCCCCACTCTTTTTTTTTTAATGCACATGTGAATTCATTTAGCGTATTTTCTTCCAGTCACAAGAGACAGGAGCATGAACCACCAGGGCCTGCACACAGCAGTTAGACACCGCTTTGAGGTGCAGCGGGTGTTCACTAGTGCAGATGTCCCAGCAATATCAATAATCCCTCTGCAGGTCGCTAGAGGGCACAGTCTTGAAGTCTTGAATTTCTCCTTGCTGCTCTCACAAACCTGAGGATTAACAGAGCCAGGCAGTGAATTCAGGAGGAGTACTTCTCCTGGGAAACCATCCTGATGACTGTGAATGTGTTGTAAATTATGGAGGGCTTCTAGGAGGGAGAGACACTGCTCTAGCTTGATTTCAGCCCATGTCACCGCTTTGATGATTGCTGAAGGCTGGTATCTATGACTGTGATGCTACCTTACACTTCTTGCAGCCACTCAGCTAGAACAGGAACTCCACAAGTGAGACCTTGCTGACCTCTTGTGCCGAAGTCCAGCTGAATCCCCAGTGACCCAGAGCATTCAGTCACACTTCGGCCATGCCTGCTGCACTCTTTCCCCTCTTCGTCTAGCTGCTTCTCTTAGCTCTGCTTTACTGTACCATCAGTGCTTTCAGCCTGTTCCTCTTCAACATCCCGCCTCCTTCACTTATCAACACTAAATGACTGCAGCTTCCCTTCTCCAGAGCAGAGTGAAATTGCCCCATAACATGCACCATGGCTGACCTAAGGGGGAGAACAGCAATGAGCACCTTGGCTGACAGAGAATGCACCTTAAGAACCAACAAACGCGATGCCCTGCTGCTGCGCCTGTGATCAGAGTCTGCTTCTGGGAGCGCCTGGATCACACACTGCGTGCCCCATTAACAAGCTTCTTGCTTGCTCTGACATCAGTACAACAGCTGACCTTGCTCACAACTGCGTACTTGATGCTAACTTGCTGAGTGCTGCACCTCTGCCATAACCTGTATCAAATTACACTGCACATCATCAACTTACAGAAAGGGCGGAGCTGGTACAAAAAAAATAAATAAAAAACATCACTGGTGTAGCTACAGCATCCAGTCAGGTTCCTGAGCCTAGCAGCAGCTTAAGATACTCTATCAGAGTTCCCTTTTGCTATGACTTAAAAACATGCTTTAAGGGTGCAAAGTCTCTTAAACAAAAGCTTGCCAATACCTTCCTTGCTGCCACAGGTCGGGAGAGGGATGGTAACCTGCCACACAGCACTCTGCAGCAGTGCTTGGGTAAACAGCACGGTTACGCACAAAGCCTGCCCCAGAGCTCCGAGAGCAAAGAACTGGCTTTTCCCGGAGCAAGATAGCAAGAGCTTACTCCTTGCTGCTGCTAGCCGAGAGACTTGTGGCTGTACCGCACGTGCGTCTGCTCCTCAGGGCTGTTACAGAACTGCTGAAAGCACAGAACACAAACATGTTTTGCAGCATTACAGAGGGAGCTCTTCTTGAGAGCCACCCCCAGACAGCACTAACCTGGCTAGGTGTGGGCAGGGCCAGGCTTTCCTTGGAGAAAAGGGTCTATTTACAGGTGAAGCCAAATGTTTTTATCAGTTTACAAACTCAGCTAACATTGCAAAGTTGGGGCGCCGAGCTGCGAAAACCAGGTCATACATAAATAGAAAGAGGTGGGGAAAGGAGATAAGTGACAGCTACACCTTTTCAAGGGCATTGTGGGTTTTAGCCCCACAACGCTCTTCGTGTATGTGAAACTGGTTACAGAGCAGACTACTGGGAATGAAGCAGGGGGAGCCCTAACTCGAATCATTTCTTAGGAAACACAGTTAAAGTAACAAGGAGTTACTTCCCCCCACCTTATATTTGATATATTTTATATTATAAATAAAGCTCACAGTCTCTTCATGTGAGCTCCCAACAGACTAAAGGAAGAGACGAGCTGTTCTGGGCTATCACAATTAAATGAACACAGGTGAGAAACATTTAACTCTTCCTGGGGAGAAGCACAGACATTGACCCACATCCTTCTTGGCCCATCCCCCACCAGGAATGAAGAGCTGCCTGGAGTCTGGATCCCCTTCTGAAGCATCTGCCTTCCTTGGAGCACAGCGGGACAGGGCTCACCTCTCAATTTCACACAATTTTGAAAAAAACAGAAGCGCCATCTCAGCCTTCCATCTCAGCCTTCCAAGTTTAAGTAGTGTATAAAATTTTCCACAGGACTCGGCTGAAATTTCTGTAGCATTGCTTTCCCATCAGAATAGTCCTCTCTAGTAGTCTTCCCTGACAGCATTATCTATAAGAAAAACAGGACAAATTATTTCAATTTTAAATTAAAATTTTGTTTTGCAGAAGTCGAGAGCCCTCATTATACACAGACCTGGCAACAGCCACACATTCAGGTAATGCTGGGGGTCTTGGAAAGCGTGAAACATACCAAATTTGAAAGACATCCTGAAGTAAAAGAGCAAAGTACCTATAAAGGGAAGAAGAAATGGAACAGAGATAAGAAAATGTGACAGTGGTGTTGCTTGAATGAAAACCGCAGTTTACTACTGTTTAGCTAAAAATTAGTTTCAAATTCTACTTGCTCACTAATTGTATAAAAAGAAAAATACTTGGGAGCCTTCCCTCCACTTCCCCCTCCAAGGAGGTCAGTGCTCCTGGGGTAGGGGGTGGGGCAGCCACCCAACCGACAGCATGTTATTTCCTCATCGCCTCTGTGACTTCTTCCCCTTCCCTCGCAGAATACACCGTGCTTCCACGCTCAAGACAGGAAATGTTCATCTCAGCAAAAGCCTTCTGAATGTGACACAATTGGCTAGACAACCCCTGGGTCACTTCTGAACTCATAATGTTTGCAAGATTAAGTGTGACCTTAGGGAAATTTCAAAACACAAACAGTAGAATTTCTAAGCTGACTATTCACAAAGACAGAGCACAAAACCAACTCCAGAATGTTAACAGGTTTGTACATTGTAATTCTGGTCCGTATCCTGATGACTTTGCTATAAACAGGCTCTGGTTATCACTTTTTTGCCAGTATCCTTTTACCTTCCTACAAGAAGGCTTATATTACTGAAATATTTTTTTTCTGACACCTTTTCAGAAGAAGGGGCTCGTGATCCCACTGCAGGACTGTGTGCTAAGTAGTTTATTAAGGAGTTCAACAAAATGTTAAACCAAGGCGGCATGAACAACTGTGCCGGACCCCAGGGACAGGGAACCCTAGGCCCTCGATGGCCTCTGGAAACCCAAAGGACCCAAAGCAGCTTGTGCAGTTTCACCTCGAGCTGAAAAGATGCGTAGTCGGCCAGACTGAAGAAAGAAGGACAAAAGGTGCATCTGCGCAGAGAGGGCCCAGCAGCTGAGTAGCAAGGTAAGAACCTGGTTCTAATCCCCCTGAATGCCGAGGTGGTTCTAGACAGGACAGCTGTGGGACAAAGCTTTACAGCTTTCACTTACTCAGAAAGCCTAGGAGGATGCTTTTCCCTCTGCAAGTGGAATAGCTTTGTATTTAGAACAGTTACGCTTCAGTTAACCTCTGCAAAGCAGCAAACTCCTTTTCTTGTTCCATGCTGAAGGGCCAGCAAATGCTTTTCAGTCCCCTTTTGCTCACCTGGCAGGTGCAAGCTTCCACTGGAGAAGTGGGGCAGTCAGCTTGGTGCAGCAGGCACTACCTGTGGGTTCAGCAACAAAGCGTTGCAGTTACAGCTCAGTCTCTTCCCTTAGTGCCAAGTCAGAAGGTCGCAGAGCGTGCAGGAGGGCAATACAGCTTAAAAAGGCAGGCCAAGATTTTTTCTGGAAAGCTAAATTAATTCTCATCAAGCATTTGTCAATTAGCATTCCTAGAACTTTTTCCAGAATCCATTTTAAGTGTAGAAGATCATTCATAGGCACACTTTCCTGGTGGGAAATAAAAAAATGCCACTGCAAAATAAAGAAAGGCCTTTTATTTTAATTCCAAAGGCAGGAGGGAACTGCCGAGAAGCTGAAAGCACCTGAGATGTGCATTGCTATCGGGTGGAATGGCTGGGAAGAAAAAGCAGTAGCAAACTGGATCTAAAGATGTTATTCCACTGCTCGGAACCTCTGGGCAAAAAAAACCCAACCCATAAGTGTCTTTTTTCTCTCTGAATATCAATATTTTATTCACCTTGAGGTGTGTAGCTGAAAACTGATGCCTTTCCGTTATCCCAAGCTGACTGCAAGTCTGGGACCCAACACCTGCTATGAACCATAAAAGCAGATTTTTAATTATAACCCATTTGCTTCATTAAGACGTGACAGTTCCCTGACAGTGAGTGTTGCAGGCACATGATAGAGGAAATGCTTTCAACTAAGTGAAAGATATGATTAATAAAAATGAAGTCACACCATCCCCCTTGCCACACCCACCTGCCTACACACTTGCTAAATCTTGGAGTCCCCTGCCCCCGCGAAGGGCTGCGCTGCTTCTCGCTGTTTCTTCAGATATTGTACCTGTCTCAGTGATCCGTTTCAGCCAGCTTGGAGGCCATCGGCCCCATCAGCCCCTCTGCCTGCGAGCAGCAGCAGACCTGCCTGAGAACAGAGGAAGGGGTTAATTAATGATCATACACACACGTGGCCAGACAAAATTTTCTTCTGCTCTAAGTATGCTCTTGTAACATCTGACAGAGCAGAACGGATCTGGTGTTTCACTGAAGCTTCCTTACCTGCTGTAATGACACTGTGCCCCAGAGTGATGTTACTGTTCAGTCAGGTTCATCCTTAAACATTCCTGTTTCCCATCCAGTCAGCTAACAGTTACCAGCATCCATCCAACTACCAATAGCTATGACCAGGAGAGTTCCCCAAGCCCAATTTGGTAGAGTATTGTAAAGGACAAAAGTTCTCATTACCTCAGGGAAGCCTTTCAGTCAATAAAATAACAGAACTGGAACTGTTGGTTTAAAAAAAAAAAAAAAAAAAAAAAAAGATAAAATCCACATTTCAACAGGCTACAGGTGCAAAGCAGTCAACACACAAACACCAACCAGTCACAACAGTAAAGGACAGTTTTCTTTTTCTTTTTTCCTTTTTTTTTTTTTTTTCCCTTTAAGGGGCAGGGGCATGGAAAAAATACAGCACACTAATGAAACAAAATGCAAAAAATACAAAAAAATAGAAAATAGAAAAAATGTATTTACAAGTGATACATTACTATGATCAGAAAGCACAAAGACAATTGCTGCTATAATACATGCACTGGGTCAAGAAGGAACTACTAAAAACCTGCAAGGGAGCTGTTGGGGGGGGGGGGGGGAAAGAAAAAAAAAAAATAAAAAAAAAAAAAAAAAAAAAAGACACCCTCCCCACCCTCCCCCCAAACGACCAGGGTTGGGTTTGAACTTTTTTCTTCCCTAGTTTGCTACATTGATCAAAATCGAATATCCCCTAAAGTCCAGGAGTACAGTCAGTACAAATACTACACTTGTTTTTAAACTGCAGGTTCAGTTGTAGGAGGGGGGGGACAGCAGCTCATTGTAGATCCATATACAAGAAAGCCATCGTAAACTGCTCTACATGCTAAAAATTACAGCAAGCCCCTGTCTGCTACATAGCATGATCTTAGCAGGTTTTCCTTTTTATTTATTCATATATATATTTATATGTGTGTATATATATATGTATAAAAATCGTGCCCTTTTTCACTGCAACATGACATCTGGGTGGAAATGTAACTTGTTACAACAAATTTTTATATGTATACTGCAAGAAGTCACTCAATGTCTGTGGATTTAATAAGTAACCTCACACCACAGGAAATATTTAATAAATCAAAAAAAAAAACCCCAAAACAAAAAACCAGTATTGTGACAGAAGACCTTCTGTCTCAGTTCTTTTCAAAACCGAAGTCCAGCAGGAAACTGGTCCCAATGTCCATGAGGGTTCTCTGAAGGTTCAATTTGCTTAACGGTTTTTTCTTTTAGTGTTCACAAGTTTTTGAACGACTTCAAGCCGTTTTCAGTTTCAAGTTTGTCTCTTCCTCTCTCAACACAGGTAATAGTCTGGTACTAATCCATCTGAGCAAGGAAAAGAGGAAAGTGGCTGCAGTTGCACAAAGGGTCCCCAATTCCACATCTGCAGGGAGATAGGGAGTCACACGGAGCTCCAGGGTCTTAGCTTTTTTTTCCTTTTCTTCCTTCTAATACAAAGTCCTTTCATACAAGTCCTGTAATTGGTACCTTCCCAAGTACCAGCCAGTCCAGCTTTAGGAGACAACAAAGCCACAAGTTAAAGTGAAAAGGACCAAGGCAGAAGTTCAGGTCACTTTCTGTCTGTTCCATCATACCTCCAGGAAACGGGAGCTGCTGGACTTGGAGTGGAAAGGCTCAGACCACATGCGACGTAGATCGCCCTAGGCAGGAAAACAGCAGAAGGACCGTGCCCTCAGAAACTCTGAAGTCCACTTAGAATTCAGATTTTAAAATGCACATATAATTGCAAGCGTGTCTTAAAGCAAATCTATTCTTCACCTGTTTTGCAATTATAGTAAGATGGTCCTGGCCCTGTCCGGCCAGAACATCTTTGTTTGCAGCAGATCTACCTAAAAGGGGTTTCTGATGGGGAAGGAAATATTTATACAGGTGGAAAATTCTGCCCTTTCTTACGCTCCGCTGTGCAGAGCGCTAGATGTGTGTTTCAACAACAGCACTGCAACAGGAAAGGTTGCATTTTAAAATTTCAGAGCAGATGACTGGAAAGAGATAAACAAGGATCTGCCTCTCCAATCTCTGCTCGACCTTTGTGCACACATTCATTCATGACCAGCTGGGCGAGGACAAATTCACTTATTTAATTAAACCAGTATTTAATACTTCAGCATTTGGTTAGTTTGTAATTACTGGTACTTCACGTAAATATTTCAGGAACTCATCTCTCAGTTACTCAGTCCTCCAAAATGAAGATTCACCCCAACAGCAGCGGTACCTTTGTTCTGGCCAGGGCTGTTACGGATGCGCATGAGAACTGGCACCCAGTGCAAGAGCATGGAACCCGCTGCCAGCTGACCCCAGGGCTTCCTGCTGCAAATACGTAATCCTGTCTTACCTTTAAATAGGCCATGGTGAGGAGCGGCAATAAAGTAAAAGGTACCAAGTAGAGCAGGGCAGGCTGGGCTGCCCGGTGAATACGAGAAGCTACTGTTGCAGTTAATAGACCTGTAAAAGAAAAAAGTGACTGTAAATGCCTTTAGGTTGCGTATGGATGTTCTAATCATTTCATCCCCACACGGCTCCCTTCCCCACCATTTTAAGAGACGGGCTGTGGAAAAATTACTTACCTGTGCTTCACTTTCCCTGAACAGATTTAAAACAAACAAAACTGTGAAAAAATACTCTATTTTAATATTAGGCTGTGTTGAGCCACTTGCTCCGGTTTTGAATCTCAAAGACAAAGCTCAGAGTACCTCAAACAAAACACAACAAAAAAAAGGGGAGGCAGCTGAATGTACCCCACTAAAGTGCTACTCCAGTGCTACCACCTCTTGAGACTGAGGCCCCGGCCTGAGGAACAGGAGGCTGAGAGGAAGGATTGTACATGCCAGGAATGATTTTCCTGGATACTTGCCGGAAAGGAACGTAGGGGGAAAGATGAGGGGGGGAGGAGGAAGGCTATTGGTATGATCGTTCCTTTTCATCCTCAGAAGAGCTGCAGGTCAGGATATGCACACACGTCCTGACCGTAGGGAAAAATCTATTTTATGTTAGGGAGGAGAGGGATGACTACATCAAATCATAAACAGCGTTCCAGTTGTGACTACTTACGATGTTCTGTATGCCCTAAAATGTCACAGGATCATAAGCATTAACAGTAGAATACAGAAGTGCCAGAATTGCCTAGATTAATTACCTAGATGTACTCTTATGCAGTATAAGGCATCTGGAAACTCCCATGTTTCCCATAACCCAGGTATGAGCTACACCACCTTCTATGCTAGTAAAGCAAAGCCTAAAAAGTTGCTAACAATAATACACTGATAAACTCTTTCATCCTCTAAATAAAATACAACAACAAAAAAAATCGTAAAAGACTGCAGAAGGGTTTTTCTCCCTAGACCACGCCAATGAAACCCAAAGAGAGGAGGATTAAAAAGGAACATAACCAAATGTTCTCTCAAAGCCTCTTTATGCTTGCTTTCATCATCTTTTAAAACTACTACAATAATCCCACTTCTGCTCACTAAGCAGCTGTCCATATTAAACTAATTACTCACCTACAAAATATCCAATAAGTGTGCAGTGAAAGTAAGAGACCTTCTGCATACGTCCAGAGATGTTCCCTGGTCCTGGGGCACCACAGGAATCGCTGTTGGCTTGCTTTTTGTAGTTATCGTAACGCAGGACAAAGCAGAGCAGAAGACCTGGCATCACAATGTCTCCGATCCCCAGCATGGAGAAGTGGCTGCCTGTGGAACTGGAGAGCAGCTGGAATTGGGTTTGTGCCCAAGACAAAAGGGGACAAGCTCTAGCCTCCTCCACTTCGGTTCTGAGCTTTGTTTTGCACATCCCTTCTTTCTACAGGCAAACTTTTATGTAGTAGAAGCTAAAAGCTGGCTTCTGAAGATTTTTTTTCCTCGGTGATTTCACCACCACCTCAGCTCGGTTTTAAACATATTGACATGTTGTTCCAAACCAGTTTGTTTCTACCAGTCGTGTTTAAGCTGCTTTTGCTCTTAACTGAGTCAATGAAACAGGTCCCTCAGCCCAGTATTTCAGTCTTCTCTCTTCTAAGTGCTGATGGGAGGTACCGGCTGACCACTTTATCAAACCATTTGATTAACACTGACAGACACTGCACTTCACGTGTACGTACATCACCTCTAATAGAAGGTGATACATCAACTTACAGACTTCTCAGGTCTTTGGCCTCTTTCAGACAAAACAGTGGCAAATTATAGTCTCACCAGACTCCCAGAAAAGAGCAAATTGCTAAGTAGATTAAGAACTAAAATTGTCCATTATCTTAAATCCAAGATCTTTTTCATGAAAATGAAGCCAAATTAAGTTATCGCAAAGTTGACAAAATGAACAATTTTGTCTTTATCATGGCAGACAATAAACTCCTAATCTCTGTAATTTCAGCATCCCAACATCTAAAGAAACAAGAACAGAGTAAATGTGTCACCCTGTCCTACTGCGTAACTGCTGGCGCACTGCAGCTGACCGCCCAAGCAGGCCCAGGCATAGCTGGTTCAAAACCTGAGACATCACAGAACCCCTGCAGTAGAGAGATGTGGAATAATCTCCCTCCAACACAGCACGTACCCCGTAAGCTGTCCTTGCTTAGAATGATTTCTAACTCCCTTCCCAATCATTTGCAATTATGCAGTAATCAAGACTATTCTGATGTTATAATAAACCTCAGGTCTTTTGCCTTTAAGCATTAGGCCATAAATCCTACAATAGCAGTCATTAAACTGTAGAACTCACACGTATGTCGAAAAGCATATCCTGTTCTGAACAGGCCACCTTTTAACCTAATGAGGATCGTTTCTGCATGCTATGAGTCAGCAAATGCAAAGTGTCTGATCCTCACTACTCATTATGTACCTTTTTATCACGAAGAGAGAGTGACTAAACAGAGAACTAAACTGGTATTTTCCAACAGAATTAGTGCTACTAAAAAGTACAGGAGGGAGGGAAATTTTTTCTTATATAATACAGTAGAAGAGCTGCTGATTTTACCTTGGAAATACAAGTTTACCAGGCAGCGACAGACGGGGAACATCTCTACCCACATTTGGTCCCAGGTGAAGTTTCCGGGATAAAACGTCCAGGGGGTTATCAGCTGGTTGTGTGGCCACTTTCACCATAACATTGCTGTTAAAGATGTAGGCAGAAAAAAAGACCTACGGAGCAAGGAAATAATCAGAAATTACAAACTGCAATTATATAGCAACATGTGTTTTTGCTTTGCTTATTCAAGAAAAGAAAGGATATTGTCCAAATTTCCAACATACATACATTGTATATATGACAATAAAAGACAAAATGTATTGCAAAAATTCAGATGAAGTTTTTTACACTATTAATCCTCAAGAATAACTGGAATATACTTTCTGATATCAGGATATTGATCAGTATCTCGAGATCCTTTGGCAAAGGATCTGTCCAGACTACAAGTAGGTAGCCCAGGACTACAAAGGCAGGTAACAGGATTCCAAAAATAAGAGAAAGCTTGAAAGCAGAGAAGAGGCAAGTGCGGTGCTCACTCATAAACACAATGATGCAATGCTTGTTTCAGACAGGCTCTTATGCCACAGCTCATCACACTGGGGAACTGACTGGCTGTCAGCAAGCGCTGCCCTGGATCAGCGCTTGGTGTTGTGTGAAGGTAAAATAAAATCCTTTCAGTATTACAAAATATATTCTGTCAGGTTTCTTGTAAAAGCGCGGTAAGGTTTTATGCCAACCTTACTGGCTATATATCAGTTTGCATTCCCGTTTTGCAGATTTCACTGCTAATCGGAAGCTGGCATGCACTCACGGTGCAAGCGTGGATAAGGATTTGTCTTTACTTGGAAATGCTTGTTCTGATCTTCAACCAGGCTTTCAAAATCTGAGGTCCAATTTCTTTTTTAAAATAATATGCCAGAGTTGAAATATTCTAATCATCTTTCTGCTTTTGTCAACTAATTAGCGAGGAAATCATTCTGTATCCTGCTGCAGACTTTTAACGTCTCAGAATGGAGCAATGAAGCTGACCTTCTGGCTTTGCCAGATTTCATCAACTTCATACTAGTACAGTTCATGTAAAAATGGCCCAAGGCCAATTATAAAGCCAAAGGATAAAAACAGTTTTAGCAAAACCAAACAAAACACTTACCCAAAAGACATCATAAATTAGTAACCCAGAGAGTAGCAAGCAGGAAACCTTCAGGCTCGGCAGCCGAACAAAGGCTATCATTGCAACACACAGGCCCATAGCCAGAGCTACAAAATGCAAGCACATAATTAGTTCATTAAAAATAGCAAAACAAAAAAACCCCAAACCAACTCCAAGCCAACACCTTGCCCACAAAAAATACCCCCGAAGAAGCCTCTCTTTGCACCTGTGCAGCACTGCATGCACTAGATGACTGTCTGCTGTTTCCCGATAGTGAAATTCTTCTTACCAGAGGTCAGAAAAGTCAAAACACATTCAAGTAGCCAACTGTGCACGTGCTCCCAGGGAAGCAGAAATCCCTCTGCAGGCCCAACTGCCCATTCCACTCAACCTCCACTACCCACCACAAAGAAATGTTTTCATGTCTTGTGTCCTAGAGACTCTTACCTCCCCTATGAGACACTGACTACCCCGTTAAAAACCGAAGCAACAAAACAACTTGGAACTCTTTGTGCCCCAAACATAAACCTCTACTTTTACACTATTAGGAGGTTTTCTAGTAAATGCATAAAATAAATAAAATCCTTGACTCTTAATTCAGAAATAGCATGGTTCCGTGACATGTTAGAACATGACAAAAACCTGCTCAAACCATTTTTCTACTCAGGCAAGATTGTGTAAGACTGCCCAAACACTAACTATGAAATATTATCATTCAGATATACAGGGATTTCCCAATAACAAAATTCTATGTGAAAGCCTACCTACCAAGGGGGAAAAAAATACGGGCAAGTCTTTTCCTAACCCCTCTCCCAAGGGCGAGTTTCCAGCCAGATCAACAAGCTGAAGGACATGCTGCAGCTCAGGCGTTAGTTCCATTCCAAGCGGAATTTTGTCAGGGTAGGAAACCAAGATGCTACACTAAAAAAAATAAAATCCCAGTCTTCATATTTGTGTGATTTCCTGCTTCTTTAAGCCTAGCCTGAGCTACCAGAGGTACTCAACTGACAATCAAATGTATTTCAACTGCTTACAAGCAAATCCCTAAGAGATACTTAAAATTAAAAAATAAAAAAAATTTAGAAGTAAATCAACTTTCATCTATGATATCAGTATATTTACAATAATAATAGAGCCCTGTTGGGACCAGATTACACTTAAGTATGCAGACATTTGTAAACAAAATCTACTTGTCTAATATGGCGCAGAATTTGTAAAAAGTTCTAATCCTGTTTTGACCAACCGAAACCGCAGGGAAAATTGATTCTTTACATATATGCCCACAAGCGCGACAACTCAACTAAGCCAAAATTTACAAGTAAACCATTGGATTCTCACGCTATAATTATGCAACTGTAAAACTCCTTATGCTTGCATTTCACCTGCCAGATGTGGAGTTCATCCATCAAAACGCTAAGGTAACATTTCCATACAGATTCAAGGGAAAAAAGTGCCACCAAAGGCCTGCCAGCGTGGCGGTGTGCAGCGCCCAGGGGCTGCATCCCAGCAAACCCACCTTATCTTTTGAGAATTGTGTCATGGCTGCCAGTTTTAACAAAGTAATGGGATTACTCAGATAAAAATATACCCTAAATCATGCTGCAAAGCTGTAAGTAGCTATAAAATGTAAGCAAATTATTGAGGTTTAAAGAATTTGTCACAGCAAAGCAGTGAGAAAAAGAACTGCATTCAGTAATTCAATATTAGCCTTCAGTTACAGACTTCCTCTGGCAGAAGAGCAAATACAAGGGAACAGTCTGTCTTAAATCAAAGAGGTTTCTCAAAAGCCAATGTTAATAATAGCTCAAGCAAGCCTATATTTAGGAGAGGATTTCCAGGTTATAATTAACTAGAAGTGGAAATATTTTAACCAGCATGAAGTTTTATCTACGGTTCACACTCTATTTCTCTGTCACTGAAATGAAACGCAGGCGCACGCACAAAACACTTCCATCAAACTGAGCAAATACCAGGTAGAAAAGGAGATGGAAAGAAGTCCTTTAGGAGACAGTGAAATACACATGCTAATAACTACAGAGTTTTGCAACTGCTTTAAGAAATATTGGTAAATTTAAAAAACAGAAGGGAAGCAAGAATGCCCAAGAGCAAATATGAGTAATACAGGCCAAAGTGCAGCAAAGCCACCAAGAGGCTTCTCTCTAAATGGAAGCCAGCTTCCTGCTCCAATGAAAAAGTCCAGAAATCACCTGAGAAACAAAGTCATCCATAGCCAAGCTGATGGATGGCATTGACAAACTACGTAAGGCAGATCTCCATTGAAATACACTCCAAATCGGTTAAAAAAAAAAAAAGAGAGCAAGAGAGAGAGATAAAGGAAGGAAAAAAAGGTAAAATGGCCACACAAATGGTAGCTCTGGGCTGGAAGTACTGGGTGGTGGGTCCACAGAGCTGAATAAGAAAGAACTACCTGAAAGAGTTAACCTTCAATTAACAGAACTAATTAACTTTGCAGTCCCTGCAAGCACGGAATAAGGGTATTCTGAGGATTAAGAATATTCCTGCATATGTGATTGGGCTCTCTGGATGCAGCGTATTTTTCAGCTTTACTGCACCACTGCATCCAGAACTGATGAAACCACCAAGACGCTGGTGGCACGGGGCCTGGCGCACAAAGCATTGTGCAAGCTGGCAAGGCTTAAACTTCCCCCGCAGGCCGCCAGTTGACCTTTGAAAGAAACAGGCACTGAAGTTCTGATCAAATCATGTTCCTATAAAACTCTCAAAGTGTATTTTAAAGAGTGGGAATAAGAATACATGAAGTAGCCTCTGCCCGTCTGGCGCAGTAGTTAAGGTCTGCAGCAGTTCCCGGGATATCAGTGACTGTTCAGTTCACTCTGTAGCTATAGATAGACACTGCACACATCTGTAGCATTCCCACTATACATCTCCAGCTATGTCCACTATTTAGGAAAACATTTAGCCAGGATTTACCATCCTTGATGATTCTGTCATCAAACAATCCACCCTGAGAAATAAGCATTTCAAGACCTATAAACGTACATAATCACATGCCAGAACAACCCCCTGGAGACAACTGCCCACTCATTCTACCCTGTAAAATGCCCCTGGCTTTAGAAACAGTTCAACCAATTACTGTGCAGATGGAGGAATTGTAGCATTTGAGCAACGAAGACTGTTCTGGCAGGAACTGCCTTACCTCAATTTTGTAAGGACTGGAAATTACAGTGAAGTATTTCCCCTCCTTTTTTACTCAGCTCTAAAGTAGAAAAACTCTCATAGAGAATCAGCCACACAACAACAAACCACATACAGAAAAACCGAGGTGTACTGTTAAGAAGAAACACCCAACCCACGCCTCCCTCCAGCCACCGGCCCAGGCGATGTCAAGCACGTTCACAACATCTGTTTCATTTTCTGCTGACCCGAAACAGAAGATCTTCCCCGTGCAAGCAGGGAGGAGGAGTTAGATGACAGCACACCCGGCAGCTGGCAGGCGCTGGCTTAAAGACGGGCAAGTGCTCGTCTTGCATATATCACTGAGCAGTGCTTATTGCCCACATTTCCCTCCAAACAAGATTAATTGGGGTCTTAAGTATTCAGTTCCAGAGAAGCAAAGGGTCAAGGCAGAGATGATGTGATTCCAGTTGCAGCAGTAGAGTATGAGGAACAAAACTGCAGAGTCTGTTTCCCTGATGAAGCCCAATAAACGCTGTTCCCTGTTCAATGTCACTGACAGACGTTGATTTAATTGGATTTGAACAAACAACAGGAGGCTTACCTATACAGTACAAGCGCTCTTAAAATAAACTCCATAAAATACTCCAAAGCTAGATGGTATCAACACCATTCAGTAAATCATAAACAACCACCAAGAGAAATAAAACCCAGAAACCACTCTGCACCAGTAGTTCAGTACTCTGCAGATTAATTACCTCAAAGCTCACTATTTCAGACTGAAGTGCTCACAAAACCAGCTATTTTTAAGTAAATGCATCTGTCGATATCTCTGTGTGGACAAGTCTTTTCAAATTTTGCCAAAACCCACACTTGATGCTCCCATTTAGCTTTGTAGCTCCCGCATGATCTCATGGTGGGCTACTCACTTAACACAAACATCATCTGCATTTTTTTCGTTTAGTATCTGGGTACTCTAAAAGCTATTCCCTGACATACAACAGGTGGAACTTCTAAAGTAGCAAAAGCATGAATGAAACGTAACGCCTATATACAAAAGAAATAATCACGGTGCCAGGAGGGGTTTCAGTGCTAAGGACTTTCTGCTGCTGTGATCGCATTAGGAGGAGCTGGAAAGCTGATAGAATGTATGTTTTCTATTGCAACAAACAATTTCAAGCGCAGGTATTGTTGTCCCAGCTATTTTTCCTCAAGCAATCACCACCTCAGGGTGCCATTTCATGAGATGTCCCAAGCCAATTTAGCTGCCCAACACTGCTGAGAAGCGTAGGTCCTGTTCCAGGCTACCTCTTCATCACTTTGCTATCACATCTACTCCATCCTCTCAGATCCCATCATGCTGCAACTTATCTTTTGCCAAATTTAGCACATACCTGACTGCACAATAATCCAATTCATCTCACTGCAGCAGCAGAAAAATAGTCTGGCAAAAAAACAAAAAAAAAAGTATGCTGCCATTCTAGTGAGCTGAATCGTTTACCACGTGATTCAGTAAGTGCCAGAGCAGCACAAGAGATTTGAGAAGCAGGAGGGGAGGAGGAGAGCTCCTTTTGGAACAGTAAAGCTGTTAATTCAGTTCAACCAGCATGAAGAAAAAAAAAAAAAAAAAAAAAAAAAAAAGAAGTCACACCTTCAAGCCAACTGGATGCCTGCCAGCTTCACCCATCTCACCATCCTGACTGGCAAGCATGAAAAAGATCAAAGACAACCAGCTACTGTGAGCTGTCTCACAACAAATTATTTGATCATCTGAACCAAAAAGCAACAAGATGCACAGCAAAAATTAACCAGACTGTTAAGATCAAGTTATGATTCATAAACAACCACTGTCTCCACACATCTTTAACTAAAACTGGCGATCCACCCTACACCACACAGGTGCGGAACATCCTTCATGAGCGTTCTGGCACTTCCTTGGAAGCTTTCACAAACCAGAAAAACAGGTGTCCCAAACGTTACCCTGGCATGTTCCTGACAGCAGTTGTTTTCAGGGAGTCTACCACACAATATTACAACTCAGCAAACCACTGAGATTAGTAAGTTTCACCAATCATCACCAGGTGACTGGATGTGTCAGAACAGGCACAAACTAGTAGCAAAATCCCATAATTCACATACTCACCATCCATAAGGAGCCAGTGGCCAGTTAGGACCCAGATAAGGACAAGCATCACAGACAGAGAAAATGAGAGCAACTCAGCAGCAGTGAAACGCCCGCAGCAGCCAAAGGAAATCCTAGGAACAACATATAAACATTAGCTCGAAGACTTTATGTTTCCATTTAAAGAACAGAAAATGGATGCTGTTGGAACAAGGCTCAACTGCTGATGAAAGATGCCAAGAACAACTGAAGGGAAGTTCCTTTGCCACAAATAGGTACCAAAACAGCAACAAAATAAAAGCTTTCCTCACATTCAAATAATGTGTGTAAAGCCTGAACTACGGAGATGGAAAACACCCTGTAAATCCTGGCACCGCTCTTGAAATTGTTACCCTGAATGCCATTTCCTAGTACCATCTAAGACAGTGCTTTTTCCAACATGAACTCCAGTCACACGGTAAAAAAAAACTAGTTTCAAAACATGACATTAACAACTGTAATTTTCACCAGTGTAACCACAGTCTCTGAAAGAGACAGCATTAAAATCCATAGTCCAACATCAACAAACATTAAAATCCAATACCAAATCCCAAACTCTGAAATCTCAGACAAAATAAGCCAAACTTCTTAAAAAACACTGTTGGGAAATCGAGTCCCCTGCAATGGTACCACATTTCCCAGGCTGACAAGCATGCATGACTTGTGAAATTGTGCTTCCTAGTTTCAAAGTGGAAAACATGGTGTTGGCACAAAAAATATGGACAAACATCAGCCCTGAGGTTAATGCTCATAACCAAAGACTCTGTTAAAGAATTCTCATTAAAAGAACAACACACAAGAAGAGGAGAAAAAGATTCCTCAAGTCCTTACTTGTTTTGAGGTGAACAAGGCCGTGTTAAGTACTGGCACATCGGGAGCAGAAGGAAAGCAAAAGCTATTGTTGCAAGCACTAGAAAAAGAAGAAAAGGTAATATTAGTACATTCAGACCTAATTTCTACAGTACACAAACAAGTTTCTCCAATTTGAAAAAGCTCTTGCAACAATGTTCTATTATCATATGCTGCAGTATTATTAAAGCAAGAGCAGCTGAAGGCTCCAAGGTTTTCTGCAGAACTTCTGTTGTTTGTATGCTTTCAAACTTCAATCACAATAAAAGCTCTCAAAGGAATTCAATACCCCATCCCCAAACCTTAAAAAAAAAAAAAAGTCTTTAAGTTATTCATGATCATGATCATGTCAGCAAAAAACCAGCTTTCAAATATTCCGAGTCAAAAAAAACCCACAACTGACTGCAAACTGGGAGAGATTCTTTTAAAATTCTTCAACATATGACAGACTAAGTCAGCATAACACAGTGGTTTTTTTTCCACTTTTAATTAAGATAGTCACTTTTTCCCTCCATCTCACTCAACCCCCTTTATTCATTACTGAAACACAGCACAACTTAAAGGAAGTTGTATCCAGTAGCTGGCAACTTAGATTTTTTAAAAATACACAGTGCTTTAAGTCTTTGAAAACAGGACAACAAAAATACGTAAATATTCAAACAGACTATTTCCATCAACATTTTCTTTTTTAAGAAGCATACTTATCCCACCCACACATTTGTAAAAACATTTACTAACTGCTGGTTTATAATCATTCTTCCTTCCTTTTTTTTTTTCCTTTAAATAATAGCACTGAATTTGTACTAAGAACTGTTTAAAGGCTGAAGAGTGAGGCCATGGAGACACAGCCATGTCACCAGCATGCACCCAGAACTGCTGGAGCAAGAACAGACTGAAATTAAAATGGAAGAGTCACTTGACATTGACATGCTGCAAATCAAATCTTTGTGCTGTCCTCTACACATTCCTTAAAAAATTGGGTTGGTTGTTGGTTTTTAAAAGGGATTGGTGTTTTTTTTTCTTCTCAAATGAAGATGATGGGAAGGAATCGAACATTCTCTTTAGTACACAGCTTAAGCCAACTGGAGAAAAGAAATTGGTTTGGTCAAACTACATCTTTCCACCCCTCAATTCTGCCCCTTCTGGTGGGAGGAAGATAAAAAAAAAAAAATCAATCAATTTAAGCAGAAAATTTTTTAAAGTGCCTGTATGCAAACAGCACCATGAAAACTCATGGTTCTATCAATATTTCAGAGAGGAGGAAAAAAAGCAGAATGGGTAGGGAAAGAATGAAGAGTGTGGCAACTCCGCACACGCTGAACGAGGAACCTTTTCAGAGGTGCTTGGCAAAGAAAGCCATACAGCAAACCCTGTGCAAGTCCTGCAAGGCCTCGTTGCCTGCCTGCCCTGTTCCCTGGGGACTGACCCTTCCTCAGCCCACCCACCTTGCCCTTGGCACCTTTCCTTCCCCTTCCTCCCCTCCAGCTCTCCTCAGCAGGGAACCCTGCACCTCCTCACCTGGCATCCCCAGCTGCTGCCACCCCAAAGCTGGGCTTATTCACAGAGCGTAAGAATTAGAATGTAAACACACTAATACACAGTGCCCACAAGTGCCCAGTCTCAGTCTCATTTCTGATTGTCCAGGCTTCCAGTCATAAGCTTTCTCGTCCCTCTAGTCTCAATACCTATTATTCACTTGGCAATCCCTTGGCTTAACTCCTGTCTGCAGGCAACACGCCAACTCTTCAGCTCTGCCCTCTGCTTAGCAGCTGGTCCTGGCCTCGAGCTGTTTGCTGTACCTACCCTTGCTCCTGACTTTTCCCTGAAAGGCAAATCTTCGCAGGAGGAAGATTTAAGAGGGGTTTAAGAAACCAGACTTCAGCAATTACTTAGAAGTCCCCCCGCATCAGCCTCTAAAATCCACAAAACCAGGATGTGAAACAGCACTACTTGAGCTTCAGGGGACAGAGGGACCAAGGCCCACTGTTCCCGAGTCCAGCAGGGTCCGCATCCTGCCATATAGGCTCTAACAAAGCTTCACATTTTAGAGGTTCTGAGGCCCAAGTCCCCTGTGCTTAATGACACCCTCTAATCCAAGACCAAGGAAAAGCACAAAAGTATCATAAAACCAGGCTGAAGAATAAAGGTACCCAAGTGCACTAATCCAGACTGACTCAATCCTCTTAAACCTGCAACAAGCCCCACTGACAATACCGTCTAATCACACACCACAAATGTTACAAATGAAGTTACAAATGTCAAGGTCATTCTGGAAATAAATGGACTAATAAGCTTGACAAATTAAAATTTGTCTTTTGCCATAAATCTTCCCTTATAATATCTTTTTTATACGTGTGTGTGTGTATTCCCCTAATCTAGCATTTAGTAGAATTTATATGAAGTATTAATTTATTTTTAATAGGAAACAATACATGTGACATAGGTCAAAGTTATAAAAGTAGTATTCAACAGAGCTTGACAGGACTGCGCCTCCAGAATGAGAGAGAGGAGTCTCAAGACTTGTGTCAAGAGCAGAGATTTAGATTTCAACCCTCAACATTAGCCCTGTTCAAGAGGCTGGAGAGGATGCGTAGCTCAGGAGTTACATCATGAGAGAAACACCTGCACTGCATATACACAAAGTAGGAGAGCGTGAGTGGTATTTAGGGGTCTAAAAATCTTCACAGACTCAGTAGGTGGATTGCAGAGTACAATTTTTAAAAGCACAAATTTGGTGCAGTAGGAAGAATCCTGCTATCCTGAACAGCAGCTGATCTCTTGAGGAACTGCAAAAAGATCAAAAGGCCAAAATTTTCAAAACCATCAAAGCCCTGGTATTTACTGACATGACAAAATGACATTTTTGATCTAAATTCAAGCAGTGCAAAAGAATGCTAGTGAGACCAGGAGTACCCTTGAAACAAAGAAAAACTGCGTAACAGCAAAAACCAAAATTAAACTAGGAAAAGGAATCTGTGGATAGGATCTCCAGAGATATGTTATGATCCTATAAAGTACCTGAATTACGAAATCCCACATACAGTTCTGAGCACTGATTTATAAACAAGTGAACTTTACATAAAATAATACATCCAGCATCTTTCAAAACTCTGGCAATTTTTAGTTCAGTAGGTGTTGCAAATCTGTAAGTGGAAAACACTTCTCAAATAATACTTGTCACTTTATTAATAGCTACAGAGACATGAAAATCCAACTGTGAAACCTGATGAGGTTTTTTTTTAAATGCACTATGACATGTATTAGAATTCTTATCAACAATATTTAATTATTTCAGTGCTTTCTGTTCTATTCCAATTCTTATAAAGAGAAGAAAACTTAGTCACCTGCTGTGCATATTGTGAAGACAACTTGAACTGAATCGAAGAAGAAGAACATTACTAGGAGAGACACAGACGCTCCGATCGGCAGGAACAACGCCTGGGTAGAATCAATGGTTTGAATACCTGCAGAAGAAAGAAAGCGACATTTAACCTGGGCTATTTCTTACCACACACATATGGTGGTGTCCTCACCAACACAACTGAGGACTGAGAATATATTCCATTTCAGTGCTGTTGCAATAGGTGTTTACTCTGGGATCCTCATGCACTACCATAACCATGCATAGCAGTCAGTGTGAGAACACCCCAGCTAAACAGCCTGGCTTTGCAGAACCCAAGAACTGAAAGTTGAAAGAAAATTTATGAATTTTCTCTTGTGCCATAGACAGAATGAATAACAAGTTACAAAAATCATTTTGGGATTAGGAATCATACAGCAATTATGTATTTGCTTATTTTACACTGAGCAACAGAAATGTGTTGAACAGAGCATATAAAAGTTTTATGTAACCTCTCACCACAAGGTGAAGAGCCTGACCAGAGCTGCAGACAGTGTTAGGCTGACCGAGCTCATGCAAAGGTTGCGACGGCTTCAAATTCCACTCGGGTGAAGGCCACCATGCACTGAAATTGTATCACTGATTGCAATCACCCGATAACATCAAGCCTAACAATAAAAGGCAGTTTTCAAAAAAACACCCAAGCCATTTACCTGTTTATGAAACTATCGACTCAGTTCAGTGTGCACTATAATCACCTTTTATGCTAAAAACCAACAAAAATTCTTACTCACATTCTATAGCTGGAAGCATTTTAACCCAGTGCAGAGATACTGAAATATTTTATTCTGATTATTGCCCCCACCTCAACCATGCAGTGTGACTACTAGGGATTTTAATAACGGGACAGGACATATTTTTACTATATTTTACTATGAGTTTTTAGAAAAGCCCACCTATCTGTGCAAATTCAAATACTTAACCAGTCTCTGTAGCCGTATTTACATTTGATAATGAGTGGGAGGGAAAATAAGCTGTAAGTAGTAACCCAATTAAAAATACAAGACATACTTATACTTGTAGAGCATTAAAATAACAGTTAACATCTGAAGTAGTCACTTAATAAGAAGTATCCAAAATGCCTCTAATGAAAAATTAATACAAGAGGAGATGAGATCTAAAACCAGATTAACATCACTGTGCTACCCCAAAATAATTAGACACTGCTGTATGAAGCAGGGTTTCTCCAGTCCCAGGATTTTAAGGATAAGCTTTTAGTTATTAAGCAGAGTATCTGTGCATGTGTATGTACGCACGTACAGACAGACATACACATACACGTATATATACACACACATTGTTTGTGCGTGTGTGTGAGCGTGTGTCTCATTTTTTTCTGTGGAAGAGTAGCAAGTTGTCTAAATAATGGGTTACTTACACAACTCACAGTTACCAACGTATCTGAGTATGTCGAAACCCTCAAACACACGTGAAAATATACTCGCTACAACTTGGTATCAGAAGTATTTAACCATTTCCATAAAAGAAAAGCTAAACAATGAGCATGGAAGCCATGATGCTTGCCCTGTATGGTCATTTATTAGTTCAGGTCATGGATCTATTATTCTTAAACATAAGTAGCACAATAATTTTAAAAAATAAAAAGCAGAACTCCGTATTCACTTGGGATTTCTGTTACTGAGGTCTGGTACAATATAGATAGCCCAGTGATGACAGTGTGAAGACACAGAAATTCCTGTGTTCTAATCTGTGATTTAGATCCAGTTCCTTTTGCTTTGAGAAAGAGCATTTATTCACATGCCCTTCAACTTCCCAAGGGAAACAAACACACAAAACAAAACCCCAGAAATGACATACTACAAACCACCTTGGCATACGGGAATTAGTGCCTGCAGTATTAAGTGTCAAAGTTCTTAATGTCATTTCTGATCATTTTGACAGTTAATCCCCTTAATGTGCTTACTGCCCAGCCCCAGACTGTCTTCTCTTACTTCCCAGATGCCAAAAGCCTCAACTGTTCATTGCTGAATCACCAAACACAGCAACCTCTTTGCTCTGTGTTGTCAACAGAAGCAGTGCTCTGACAACTATGTAAATTCCAAGAGTCTATATTTAAAGAGAAAGGCAAAAATGGCAAGAGACACATACAAAATAATATATATTATTAATTTTACAAGTATTAAGCTTTATTTCTTACTTTAAACCGAGCAACCTTGGCATTCAGGGTTTTGTGCACAGGGCTGCTCCCATACCTCACTCCTGTCTTCTAAATTTGCTGAAACTATTCATCCTAGAGCCTCTTCTCAGAATATACCCATGCAATCTGCTGTAAGTTAAACTCAGGTGTGAATTTACAGCACACTGTGTACAATGCATTCCACTCTAACTGTTCACATACGTATTTTTTACCTGCAAAACAGTGCATCTCAAATGGCCAAGCTGCCTGGAATCTATTTATAGATTACAGAGGGGACAATCACCATGTAGGAGCTGACATGCTAATCCCCACTCCGAATAGACTGTGTGTACACACGTATTTTCTTCTCCATTATAAATGAGTTGCCCAAAGCCGTGTGAACTCTGTACTTCCATTTCTCTATTGATAAAGCTGAATCATCCTTAGGGACTTGTGAGCATACCATGAGATCTCTCATCGCTTACGGACTGGCTAATACATCATAGTGACACAGTCCAGACAAAAAGAAATTAGATTCCCTTCTCATAACTGTGTGCTTTGGGTTTTTGGTTTGGTTGGGGTTTTTCTGGGGTTTTTTTTGTTTGTTTTTTTTTAAAAGTAAAGCAATTTTCATTTCCAGTAAAACCTGAGAAATTGTGTAGCATGTGATTTCTATGCATTATTGAAATGTTACATTGATGTTTTAAATCCAGCTTTCACGGGCATGAACGAGATAGCAGTATTAGTGCGTAGCAGGGTAAGTAAGTGCTGAGGCAAAACATTTCCATTTTATCAGGTGAATCAACAACCCACATAGCTGAAGCACATGGATAGTTGAAGCAAAAAAGATGCAGCACACTGAAGTGATGAAAGAAAGATAAGGAGTAAAGCTAACCCTTACTGTTATTGGTGCTGTTGCCATTAAAAGACCCAGCTGCGCTGCTATTGTCTTTCTCTTTGTCTTGATTCTCAAAGTCCATGTTAAGAGACCTGCAGGAAACAAAGCAAACTTAACAGGCAAGTTTCAAACTCCTATTTAGGCTCATCAGCTACAGTTTCATTACCGTCCTACCACAGCACTCTCTCCCTGAAAAAGCCCTTTAATGCTGGTTATTAGAAAAAAACACCATACACACTGGAAAATAGTAATTAAAAAATGCTTATAGTTACAGATGAGGCATCAAATCACACAGGTTCTAATAGTGAGACTAGTCACCATAGCGCCTGAACTGGCAAGCGTTAACAAAAAACCACAACAAAGATATTTATCTGCATTACTGGCAAGTGTCGAACATGATGGAAATGCAATGAACGTTTCAGTTCTCTGATGTATATGAACTCTTTCCAAGTTCTCATTTTGATCCTTTTAATTCAAATTTAACTATCAGGTTTCATTTTTAAAACAGGATTATTTCCTTCCTCTAAATCTTGTTATGAATGATGACCAAAACTAGCTTACAAATACTTTTCTGCTGAATGTAAGGTCTTACTTAATTGAAAAAGTTTCAGCAGAGCCTAGAAAGTAACCAGACACTTATTTTAGATACAGGCAGAACAGATGACGAGAGGAAGCTCTGAATGAATAGTACAAATCAATACAACTTAGTTCATCCATAGAAGCTGACAACATTCCCCTATGTACCTCAGCTCTAAGTGATTTATCTTTTCATTTTGATATACACGCTTTAGAAAAATTTAAAAAATAACACAGCATTCTATCCCTTTTGTTACAGTATTCGAGTCTGGTTATACATATAATTTATATTAATTTATATATAAATTATATTCTAACAAATTTTGACATAACTTTCTGAAATGGGGGAATTTAATTTAAGGTCTGCTTTGGCCAGCAATAATTTCTATTGCTAAATTCTAGGTTATTTTATATAAAAATACTAGCAATCAATTTTACTACAATACTTTCTCATTCTGATACACGTGTTATCCATGACTTAGCTGCAGCTTTATTTATTCAAATAAGCTGTAGAGAAGCACTGTAAGCTCCTGTCTTGTGTCTGCAGCAGCATCAAATACCAAGTATTTCAATAAAACTTCCAGGTCAACAGGCATTACACTCCTTTTCAAGGTGAGCTGTGACCATTTACTACACAAAGTAAACAAATTCTATTAATTTGTCAGACAAATAAAAAATACACCACAGTCTTCTATACAATTCTATAGGCATCAAAGTATTTCATTTTAGTGTATAGGTTACCTACTGCAATGCACAGGTGAGCAATTTTGTGCTGCATGCAGTCATACAACCTGAAATCAACGACATATATTGTCTATATCACCAAGACAGGTGTGGTGTGTTAAAGAAAGAGGGGTTGAGCAGTTTCACTGTATAAAAGAGAAACAAAAAAAAAGGCTCTTCCAGTCTAAAATGGGTTTCTTTCTTCTGCTTCTATTATGCAAGTGCTCCCAAACAGTGGTATGAAAGTAAAGCAGCTTTTGGTCTCAGGCAAAATACGAGGAAGCTTCAGCCTCAGACATACAGTACTTCTACAGAGACTGTGGATCATCAACCAAAAAGTTACCAAAAATACAAAGAGGGAATGGAGAACACTACAGTTCTAACAAATGAATCTGTTCTTCTTAGTTTGTTCTTCTAAAGATCCCTCTGCTCTGCGTCTTGTTTGGAGTGCCTTTATCCTTCATTCACGCTTCCTTTTTCCCCATTAATGCGTTGTAGCCTCATAATTTTCCCCTCAAGCTATAAAAATCCAGGAGGAGGCTGACAACCCTCCAGGACATGATCCAAGATTCCGCCAAACAAGATAATTCTTTTCTCAGAGCAGCATTTCGTTCCCTCTCTGAATTAGCACAGTTTAGCGAGGACTTCATGCCATCATTCTCCCACTGGCATCAGGTAACTCATAATTTAAGGGATTGCTATCAGCAAATAAAACTGGAAAGAAAGGTTAGAGCTACTGCTCGTAACAACTTCAGCCCTTTTTCTTTCATTGCAACAGTGTCAGCAATTATTACATTATTACCTATAAACATACCTACCTCAAAAGTTAAGCATAAATTAAGAAGTTACTTTCACTTAGCAACACAAGCTGCTCCAAGATCCAAGACAATTTCTGAATAATCGCCAACCATTTTATGATTTGGCCCTTCCCTCTGCTACAAATTATCACTAACATAATAAAAAAATTGAGAAGCTATCACTAAAATATCCTCCAAAAAATTTAAAAATTATACTGTAAAAGAAGATACACTGAAAACTACTGGACTGTAAAGAAATCACAAGCTGAGAAACATTTGCTTTTTTGTTCAAGTTTCTGCTGGGCTTCCAAAGGCAACATTGAGCCAGCACCTCCCATGGGGCAAGAAACTACACAGTTGTTTCTTCTGCGGGTCCTCATGGTTCAACTTGGTAGGATTTGTAGCACAGTGTTTCAAAGCAAGCGCAGCTCAGGCTCCCACAGGGAACCACTCAGTAGGGTTACACTCAAGCCAAAGGAATGAGTAAGCTGCTGGCACATCATTATCATGAAAGTTCACATTCAACTATGGATCACTTCCACTGCAGTAATGCTTCAGGGGAACCCTGCAGGAGAATATTCTTATGAAACAATGGAGGAAAAATGAAAGGAAGTATGTATCTATAGAGCCGCTTGCAGATACAATATATTCTTGCTTACTTAGCAAGGACAGTCACCCCTCTTAACAGCTCTGGGACTATGAGAATTGTGGGTTGCCACAGAATTGCCAGATTTCAATTGCTCTAAATAAAAAATTACAAACACAATCAGTCATTGACCTGAGACAGTTTAATTCAATCAAATCTCAATGCTTATTATAGAGAGCCTAAAATATGGTGTGTGCTCTAACATTGCTATAGTCGCTTATAGAACACTGCTGTGAAATTCAAGGACAAGTTCCAACGCCAGATCTGGAGTGGGAATAAGAATAGGGGAAACAATAGTAGAAAGTGCATGTAAAAATGTTTTCTTTGCCTAGATGGAGTAAGAATGCCCCAGTCCCACGTCTCTGATAAGAACATCTCACCTTCAGCAGCTATTTTATATGCACCCACTTGTGCATGCAGACAACTTTTGTACCATTCGGTGAGAAGGTCTGTTCAAATCCCCGATTCCACCCTGCCAGTGCTGCAGCTGCAGGTGCTTGTGAACTCCACAGCCTCTCTCTAAATGTTATTGTGAAATATGTATCCTGATTTCTGTAAATGTCAAGCCATAAAGCCAACCATAAGGCCCCTATTTGATCTATTTTTTGTTTACACAAATGTTTTAGGTACCCAAAGCCTACAGACAGAAGACACCAGTTTCATCCCATGATTCTTGGCTTGGTTTAAAAGCAGATACTTGAACAGGTAGATTCTGGGTGTCCCTCAGGGGTCCGTACTGGGACCGGTGCTGTTTAATGTTTTCATCAATGACTTGGACAGCGAGATCGAGTGCACCCTCAGCAAGTTTGCGGACGACACCAAACTAAGTGGTGCGGTTGACACACCAGAAGGAAGGGATG
>BOSO01007661.1:0-13899 GCA_018403395.1 Gorsachius goisagi
GGTGGCACTGGGTGAGCTCCCGAGGTCCCTTCCAACCCCAGCCATGCTGGGATTCTGGGATTCTGTGATTCATCATGGGGAATCTCCTCTCCAGCACCTCCTTCTTCCCTGCCCTTGGTGTCCTCAGGGCTGTTTTCTCCCCCATCCTCTCACTCCTCTCTCCAGCTACTGAGCCGCAGCCGGTTTTTTCCCTTCTTAAATACGTTATCCCAAATCACTGATCTTGGCCTTGGCCAGCGGCGGGCACAGGGAAAACTTCCAGCAGCTTCTCACAGCAGCCCTCCCCCGTAGCCCCCCCCCAACTACCACGACCTTGCCACACAAACCCAATACAAAATGCTAAGAGGTTCTTGCATTAACCCCTCCGTGCAAGCAGACGGATTTGAAGGGGGGTGAGGGGCTGGGGAGCCAGCGCACACCCCAGTGCCGCTTCCCCCCCCCCCCGCCGCCGGAGAGGTTTGTTTTCTGTGCCGGGCTCGCCGTGTCCTTTGGTGCCGGGGACAGACGCTGCTTGTCTTGTGTCTCCTTTGAGAGGAGCTTCCTCCACCCCTGGAGATGGACCCTGGCAGGGGGCGGGGGGGGAGGGAGAAGATAAGGGCACCCAGAACACAGCCCCATTGTGTGGCCTTGTTTTGCTCCCGGCAGCAGCCCCGGCCCCAAGGTGACGATGGGGAAGCCTCTCCTGTGCCTTTTGGCAGGGCTTGAGGGATGCAAGAGCGGCGGGACCCCCCCCCTTGCACGACGCGAAGGAGGGGAGCAGCATCCCCCCATCGCAGAATTAATGCAGAGGTGGGGGGGGGGGGGCGTAAATGAACTGTTACCCTGACGTCTGCGGGAGCGGAGGGCACCGTCCTGGCACCAGGGACCGATGCCGAGGGGAGGCTTTGCTGGCCCGAGGGGCTGCCGGAGCCCTGTGCGGTGCTGGCGTTTTCCCCGAATTCCCCACCGCTGCGGGCTGCGGATAAAGGGATGTTTGTTAGCCGGGCGCGCTGTGTTTTGCCGAGCAGAACAATAAAGAGAAAGATGCTCACAATGGGAAATTGTGCTTCCTCCTCCTCCCCGTGCGTTCCTCGGGGAGGTGTTGGGGGGAAGGAATAAAAAAAAAAAAAAAAAAAAAAAGAGAAGAAAGCGGGAAGAGACGGCGACAGGGCAGGGACAAGGGCACGGCCAGCGCTCGCCACTCCCGCACGCCATGGGAGCCCAGACCGCGAGGCCGTGGGGCCGCGGGGCTGCCGGGACGCTGCCCGCCGCGGGACGGTGACAGGGCAGGGGCTGGCTGGGAGCACCCCCCCGCCGCGTCCCCGTGTCCCCACTTCCCAGGACGCAGGTTTGAGCTTGCCGGAGCTGTCGGCCCTGCGATGGGGCGGCTGTGACGGGGCCGGGCCGGATGCCGGGGCAGGACAGGCGCTGGAGGCGTTGGATGGGAACGGTGGCTGCCCAAAGGACACGGCTGGGGACGGTGAGAGGCGGGGGGGGGCGCCGGGGAGAGGGGGGTTGGCCCATTCCCTTGGCTCGGTGTCCTGCGAGGAGGCGTCCCCTTCACACAGTAAATAGTGGCGAGCCCCCCAAACGGAGCAGGGCCATCCCATGGCATCCGCAAGCGCTGCAGATGCCCCCAGCCTCCGGTCTCCAGCAGAGCCGGGGGGGGGGGGTCCCCCTGTCACATCCCTGACCCCCGCGCTCCCCGCCAGGCGCTTTCCTGTCCCCGGCTCTAAGGATGCAGCGGCTTCTCCTGCTCGGCTCCCTCTGGCTTTTGGCAGCCCCCCCGGCATCGAGCATCTTCCAGCGGCCGACGGGGAGCCCGGGTAGGGAGCAGAGCCCCGGGGGGGGTTGGGGAGGATGGGGTGCTGCTGTTTGGGGTCAGGGCTGGAGGAGGGAGGTGATGCTGGGATCCAGGGTCTGAGCTCTGCACCCCGGGGGTTGCAGAATGGGGGGGGGAAAGGAGCCTGGGTGGGTGATGGGAACCAGGCTGGAGATGCCGGGGAGGACCAGGGGGCGTCATGGGAGGCGTTGGAGGGGTGGGGGGGCCTCAGGGAGCCGATGCCGAGGCAGCCCTGGCGTGCCGCAGCCCCCCCGCGCCTGCAGTACCTGCTGGAGCCCCTCCACGCCGCGGTGCACACGCAGCGGGGTGCCACGGCCACCCTGCCCTGCGTCCTGCGCGCCCTGCCCCGCAACTACCGGGTGAAGTGGAGCAAGGTGGAGCCGGCCAACTACCGGGAGAACATCATCATCATCACCAATGGGCTGTACCACAAGAACTACGGGCCGCTGAGCCCCCGGGTGAGCCTGCGCCACAGCCACCGCTACGATGCCTCGCTCACCATCACCGACGTGGCTCTGGAGGACGAGGGGCGCTACCGCTGCCAGCTCGTCAACGGGCTGGAGGATGAGAGCGTCTCGCTCACGCTGCACCTCGAAGGTGAGGTTGGGGCTCCCACCGGCTGCGTCCCCTGGGGATGTAGGGGAGAGCGCAGAGGGAACCCCCAGATTGGACTTGGGAGGGGGGGGGGGTCCATGGCTGGGTTCCTTCTCCCATGTTGCAACACCCTGTGCTCCAGCCTTACCCTCAGCACCAAATCCTCGGGGTTGATAAGCCAAAGTGTCCTGGGTGAGGGCATCTCCTTTACCCTCCGTCCCCATCTTTGTGTGTGTCCCCCCCCCCGCCAGGCGTCGTCTTCCCCTACCAGCCCAGCAACGGGCGCTACAAATTCAACTACCACGAAGCCAAGCGAGCCTGCGAGCAGCAGGACTCCCGCCTCGCCACCTACCAGCAGCTCTACAAAGGTGAAGCATCCAAAAGCAAAAAAAAAATTAAAAAACCAAAACCCCAAACCCTCATCTGCTCCAAAACGCACCTCGCTGGGCGCAGGAGCGGGGAGGTGCCGGTGCTGAGCCCCCCCATCTTGTCCCGCAGCCTGGACGGAGGGTCTGGACTGGTGCAACGCCGGCTGGATCTTGGACGGGACCGTCCACTACCCCATCATCAACTCCCGGGAGCCGTGCGGCGGCCGCCTCCTCCTGCCGGGTGTCCGGACCTACGGGGCCAGGGACAAGCAGAAGGACCGATTCGATGCTTTCTGCTTCACCTCGGCTCTTCAAGGTAGCACTGGGGTCCCCACCGGTCCCTCCCAGAGCGGCACCGAACCCCCACGCCCGCCCAACTTCGCATCAGGACTGGGGTTGTCCCCAGGCCACCGTCTGCGGTGGCCGTAGTGTCCCCATCCCTCCCCAGGCCAGGTCTACTTCATCCGGGGCCACCTAAACTTCAAGGAGGCCGGGCAAGCGTGCCGCAACCACGGGGCTACCATCGCCAAAGTGGGGCAGCTCTACTCCGCTTGGAAGTTTTCCCAGCTGGATCGCTGCGACGGGGGGTGGCTGGCGGACGGCAGCGTGCGGTACCCCATCACCACTCCCCGCCAGCATTGCGGGGGGCTGCCGGACCCCGGCGTCCGTAGTTTCGGCTTTCCCAGCAAGGAGCTGCGGACCTACGGTGCCTACTGCTTCGTGGGGAAGTAGGAAGGTTGGGAGGGCGGAGCGGAGGGGACGGCGGGGGGACGCCGGCCCTCGGCACCCAGGCGCAGAGCGTGAGGCAGGGGATGAGGCGTGGGGGCCGGGGGGGGTCTCCCGGTGATTTTGGGTGGTTCATGCACCCTCCGATGGAGCGATGGAGCTGGGTTTGGGTGCTCGGTGCATCCTCTGATGGAGCTGCTCCCCCACTTTGGGGTTTTTTGGGTGTTGGGGGCTCACTGGAGAAGCCAGAGCCATTGCTGGGCAGGGAGGGGGGGTCTCATCCAGCGTCCCCCCGCCCCCAGCAGGCAGCCCAGGCTCCCCGTTCCCCAGCCCTGGTGCATCTCCCCGCAGCCGCGAGGATTCTGGCTGGTGCAAGCACACAGGAGGGCCGGGCATTAACGAGCGTGACTAATGAAGTTTCGCCTTCTCAATTAATAAAGCGACGGTAAAGCTGCACGGCGGCCTCTGCCCCCTCCCGGGACCGTCTGGCCTCTTGGCGAGGGGAATTTGCCGAGGAATTTCCATCTTTTGCTCCCCCCGTGCCGAGGGTTATCGGTGTCCCTGGCACCGCTCGCCGGGGGTTTCTGAGTTTTGCCGTTCGACGCGGCCAGGGAGAGCTGTAAAAAACACCGGAGCTGGCACGGCACAGGGGGCAAAAATATCCCGGGGTGACGCCAGCACCCTGCAATGTGCCCCCCCCCCAGCTCCCACGCATTCACCGGGAGCAGCATCCCAGCCTGAGTCCCCACCGCCGCCGGGATGCGGGGGCACTTTGGGCTGTGCCGGGGGTCCCTGGGGTGGTCCCTGGGGACGTCGCTGTGCCAGGGGGGGGTCTCTGGCTCCACGGCGCTGGTGAGTGCTGCCACCCTCCCCATTTTGGGGCTGTGCAGCCCTGCCTCTCCCCCCCCTCTGCCAGGGTTGCCCCAAATGACCAGGCCACCGCTCCGCGCTGTCCGTTTACTGGTTTTAATACCCAAAGAATCACGGCGGGGGGGAGAGAAGGGGTGGTTTGGGTGACGCGTACCCCCCTCCAA
This sequence comes from Gorsachius goisagi, assembly GCA_018403395.1. Taxonomy (NCBI): domain Eukaryota; kingdom Metazoa; phylum Chordata; class Aves; order Pelecaniformes; family Ardeidae; genus Gorsachius; species Gorsachius goisagi. The sequence goes on from BOSO01007661.1 coordinate 4,545, forward strand.
GGCTGTGACGGTGGCTTCTGCCTTTCCTGGGAAGTGCAGAAGCCCCCCCTGCACCCCAGGACGGGTGCTGAGCTGCAGCACAGCTTGGATGTCCCCGTGTCACCCACACCCCCCCCCCAGCAAGGTGTCACAGGATGAGGACCCTTGGGCTGGAGATGGGAGAAAGCGGCTGGTGGTGACGCTGGCACGGCAGTGCTGTCACCTGCCCATGGTCCCCGTCCCCCTGCCCTTGATTTTGACTCCAGGAACATTTTGGGTGGCTGTCGGTTCCTCTCAAGGCGGGGGGATCTTTAGTTATTAGGATTTCTTTGTACAGATATAAACCAAAAAAGGAGGCGGACACCCAACAGTGAGGTTTGGTGCCACGCTGGCGTCCCGGCGCCGTCCCCATCCACGCCGGCTCCAGCGCCCGGGGAAGGTGGTGGCTTCTGGGGACTCGCTCAGTCATCGGGGGGCTGTACCAGGCCTGGGGGACACACACACAAAAGAAGCCCCCAGGTGAAGGGAAAGCCCCAAAGGCAGAGCTGGAGGGGGGTGTGGGTGCTCACCGGGGCGGCAGGCCAGCTGAGGCAGCTCCCACGTCCCGTCCTCCCGGCAGCGGATGACGGGCGAGCGGCGCTGGAGGAAGCCGCGGCGGCACTGGTACCGCGTGATGGAGCCGATCTCGTAGCGCTGCTTTGGTTTGCCGAAGGCGCGGGCATTGCTGACGGCGGGGGGCGGCCCGCACTGCACTGTGGGGGGGGGCAAGGGGGTCATTGCACCCAGCCATTGCCCCCCCCCCCCCCAAACTGGAGCAAACCACCCCCCCTGCTGATAAACCCAACAAGCCGAGGGTGGGCAACCCCACTTTGGGGTGATGGAGGGGTGCGGCTCCAGCCCCCCCAGCCCAGAGCAGGGGTGCAGGGGCGGGGGGGGGGGGTATGGCTTACCCAGCCCCATTTTGCAGGTGTAGGAGAGGTGGTAGTTGCAGGGGACGTCGCTCCACTGGCCCCCGTCGTGCCACACGATGACCACGCAGTTTTCCCCGGAGAGAAAGTAGCTGTCGGGCTGCCCGGGGTGCCAGTTCTCATAGAGCTGGGGGGGGGGACGGACACACAGACACAACAGGCAGGACAGGGTGCACGGGGCACCCCAGCGCACCCTTTAAAGGGGGGGGACCGCACCAGCACGCAGCCTCCCGGCCGTGACACCCCCATTGGGAAGGAGGCTCCATCTCCCTGCCCCTTGGTGTGGCCTTGGGACCCCAAATCCTGGGGTCCGGCTCCCCCTGAGGGTGCTCAGCCCAGCCGAGGTAAGGGGGGGTCTTGAGGGGGGGGGGCCTTCAAAGCCTGGTCCCAGGGTGGGCCCCATGCCATGGGCACGTCCCCAAGTGATGGAGGAGGAGGAGGAGGTGCCGGGGGGGGGGTTTCCTCTCCTGGGGGGGCACATGGGGGGTTGGCAGCCCCGCTTACCAAGGGGCTCCCGTCGGACCACTGGAAATCCCCCTCGATGGTCCGGTCGTTCAAGCCGATCCACTGGTACTCCCTGTACTGGTCTGGGGGGGGGGGGGGCAAGGGGGGTGTTTGGGGAGGGGGGAACCCCCAGCACTCCCCCAGCACCCCCTGTCAGGAGCTGGAGGTTGAGTTTGGGGAGATTTGGGGGTTCGGGGGGAGTGAGGGGAGGTGGGGGTGTCCCCAGCCCTGCCGGGGGAGCTGGGGGGGGTGTGTGTGTGAGGGGACGCTGGGAGGTTTGGGGACAAGGGGACCCCCGGAGGGGACACAGCGGGACCCCCCCGGGGAGCGGCGGGATGGGGCTGGCCGGGAGAGGGCGGCAGAGTCCTGCCTGTCCCTGCCTGTCCCTGCCAGTCCCTGCCTGTCCCTGCCTGTCCCTGCCTGTCCCTGCCTGTTCCTGCCTGTCCTTCCTTACCTGTCCCTAACTGTCCGTGCCTGGCCCTGCCTGTCCGTGCCTGACCTTACCTGTCCCTGCCTTGCCTGTCCCTGCCTGTCCCTGCCAGTCCTTTTCTGTCCCTACCTCTCCCTGCCTGTCCCTGCCAGTCCCTGCGTGCCCCTGCCAGTCCTTTCCTGTCCCTGCCTGTCCCTACCTCTCCCTGCCAGTCCCTGCCCATCCCTGCCAGTTCCCATAACTCCCCATGAGGTCTCTGCCAGCCCCTTCCTCCTTCACCCTCCCGTCCCTCCAGGCCTCTTCACCCCCTGCCCGGTCCCCGATGCCGTTGTGCGCCCCCCCCCCCCCCCCCCCCTCTCCCTCCCCGGCTCCGTTCAGGCAGGTTCCTCGCTCTGCCTTCAAACCCGCTTGCCCGTGCCCAGCCCTCTGCCGCTCTCCCCAGCCAGCCCCCATCTCTCCCCATAGCTTCTTTCACGTCCGTCCGTCTGTCTACCCCTCCATCCACCCGTCCTCCATCAGCCCGGCGATCCTGCCTGTCCTGTTTGCCCTGCCTCTCGCTAGCCAAGAGGCCAGTGAGCCGCACTCCGGGCGATCCATCGTGTCGGCTCTGCCTTGGCTCCCGGCCGCTTTTCGGCTTAAAGTTCAAAACCCAAAGCCCAGCGCTGGGCGATGCTGAGGGTCCCATGGGCAGAGGTCTGGGACGGGGCAGGAGGGGGGGGGGATTCGGTGGGGTCCGGGGCTGCGTACCGTTGATGAAGTCCTGCTCCTCGGGGGTCAGGATGGTGGCCAGGTGCCCCCCGTAATGCCTGCACTGGGTCTCCGCGTCCTCCCAGCTCCGGCGGGTGGAGAAGTGCTTGTAGCAGGCTCCCTGGAAGCTGTCCCAGCCGGGGCTGCACTTCTCCAGCGCTGAGCCACAGCGGGGAGCGAGGGGGGGGGGGGAGAGAGGAGAGGGTCAGGGTGATGGACCCCCGCAAGCAAAACCCCCCAAAAACCTGATTTCCCCACATTTATAGCTCCTGGGCCGCTGGTTCCGCCGCCGAGGCTGCAGTGGGGGCTCGGCGGGGGCTAGCCGGCACGGCCGCGGTGGTAGCCACAGTGGAGGGGGGGACACACACTCACGTCTTTCGCAGCTGCTGCCTCCGTAGCCAGGCAGGCACAGGCAGGCGAGGCGGGCGCCGTCCTCCGTGCAGGTCCCTCCGTTGAGGCAGGGGTTGGGGACGCAGCCACCTGCAAGGCACACGCAGCCTTCCTCACCCCCCCAGCTCGGAGACCAGGGGGACCTCGTTAGTCCTCATCTCTGCACCCTACGGCAATCAGACGCCCGAGCTGGGCACTGGGGGCACCAAGTTGGGGGCAGGGGAAGGACTTGGGCACACGGTGGTGGCTCCAGAGCCATCCCCTCGATGGAAGCTCCCAGCTCAGACACCCAAGCTGGGCACTGGGGACACTGGGGGCACTGGGGGCACTGGGGGCACTGGGGGCAGGGGAAGGACTCGGGCACACGGTGACGGCTCCGGAGCCGTCTCTTCGATTCATGGGAAGCTCCCAACTCAGCTGCCCTGGCCACGAGCAGGCCAACTCAGCTGTCCTTTGGCCTCCCCGCAGGGCGCAGGGACATGAGCTGGCCACCCTCGTCCTCCACCCCGGTGGGGTCACTGCCCTGCCAGCCCCTGGCCCCCTCCCGCCACCGGGGGACGACTCCTGGTTTCCCCTGGAGCAAAGAACAAAACCTTGGGCACGTCCCGACCGCCCGTCCTCAGCCTGGCGGCAAGGTGAGCCTCACGCCTGTCCCCCTGTTGTCACCTTCAGCCTGGCTGGGGCTGATAACTCAGCCGACGCCGTCCCCGAGCCGCACGTCCCCCGCCAGCCCGTTACGGTCATTAAAGTGCCCGGAGGATGGCGCGTGCTCCCGGCCCCGGCTCAAGAGCGTGATTAAGGGCTGCCGCCAGCGCCGGTGGAGCGGAGACGGAAAGTCCTTGACACCCTCCAGCCTAACGACTCCGGTTTAATGGCCCTTGGCTTGACGATGCTGCTGCCCTCGCCTGTCCCCAGACACCATGGCCCCCCCTGCCGCAAGGTGCTGGCGGCTCACTCGGGACCCCCGGCTCATCCCCAGCGGCATCTTGCCGAGCATCTCCCCGTGCAGGGCAAAGGCAGAAGTCCCATGAGGTCCAGCCACCCGCTGCGGAGCATCCTCCATGCCACAAGACCGGGCAGGGCGCTGCCGGACCCAGGGGGGGGTGCAGGGGGGGGGCAGGGGCAGGGACCCTGCGTGGTCCCCTCCGCCTTGCAGAGAGCCAGGAGGGCCAACGGGGCAGGGGCTTGGCTGCTGCAAGCAGCATCGGAGCTGGGGGGCACCCCGGCGTGGGGGCCGGGGGGTGGGTCTGGGTGGGGGACAACCGCCCCCAGCAGCTCCCGCACCCACCGCTCGCCCATCTCAGCCCTCATAGTGGGGGGGCGCAGGGCTGGGGGGGGGGCATGCTCCCCGGGGGGGGCTGTGGCAGCCACCGAGAGCTGTGCGAGGGGGGGGGGCTCTCAGCAGGGGTCTGCACCCACCACTGCCCCCCCAGGGCTCCAGCCTAAGCCCCCCCTGCTCACACCACGCAGCGTCCAGCCCTTGTCCCTCGGGGTGGTGGGCACGGAAAGGTGCGACGCAGCCGCCGTACCCCACCCACCCCCCCCTCGCAGGGGGGTCCCATCCGCCCCGCTTCCCCGGGGACCCACAGGGATGGGGGGGGGGATTAGTGCGTCAGTGGGAGAGGCGCGCGGGCGGTGAGCGGGCGCAGGGACGAAGGGAAGAGCTAGCCGAGATGCTGGTTCTAGAAAGCTTTTAATGCCCTTTATTAGTACCACTGTTAGTCCGAGGGGGGGTCGGGGCCGCCTTCTGATTATTTTTTTTGTTTGTTTCAGTTTTTGGTTTGTTTTTTTTCTTTTTTTTTCATGGAAACAGTTCATTAAAACACTTCACAGAAGTAGAAGAGATTTAAGGGCACGCAGAGCTCAGACCAATTTGTTTGACAAATATGTGCTTCTCCGGACCTGAAACCTTCCCTTAGCCAGCTGAGGAGGAGAGAGAGGAGAGACGGACGGACGGACGGACAGAGGGAAGCACAGCATGAAGGAAAGGTGTTGGCTTTCTCTAGCGCCAGAGTGCAGCCAGGAGGGCTGCCCCCAGGGCGAGGGTGGCTCGGCGGGGACCCCCGGCCAAGCGGGCGCCCGCCCCGACGCTGGCCCGCTCGGTGGGGAGGGCGGGCAGGGGGGCGGCCGTGCTGGGGGCCGGGTCCCCCAATGGGCTCCCCACCGGGGTCACCCCAAAACTGCCGGTACGGGGAGAGGTGAGGCCATCCCTGAGGGTCCCACCTGGTTCTCCGGGCACGGCTGCAAGGAAACCCTCCACGGTTGCAACGGAGGGAGCGGGTTGCTCTTCCTCCTCCTCCTCCTCCTCTTCCTCCTCTTCCGAAGATTCAGCGGGCATCCCGCCATCAGCGCCCGGGGGTCGCGGCACAGCCTCCTCCCCTCCCGTGGTGGCCGGCGCCTCCATGTGCCACGGTGTGACCGCCGTCGCCTCCGCCGCGGGGACGGTGCTCCCGTCCCCCGGGGCCGCGGGCGAGGGGAGCCACAGGGCCCCCGACTGCTCCTCTCCCTCCTCCTGCGGCTGCGAGGGCGCGGGGGACAGCGGGGACACCCCGAGGCTTTCCAGATCACCCGAGAGCTCGGTGTCTTCAGCGGCGGGGCCGGGGGTGCTCGCCCTGCCAGAGTCGTGGCCGCGGGGGGGGGGCCCACCAGGCTCTCGGCTCTCTGTCGAGGTGGCAGAAGTGGCACCGGTCGGCGAGGTCACTTGGTGCCCCGGTGCCCCAGGGCTGGCAGCGTGGGCTGGCCGCCCCATGGCGTCCCGCGGGCGGTCAGGGTGATGTGTGGGGCTGGCGGGGCTGGGCGGCCGGGGAAACCCCTCGGAAGGCTCCGTGTCACCTGCTGCCGGGGACGGGGCACCGGTGGGTCCCTCTGTGCCCACCCGTGGGGCCACGGAGAGCATCTGCGTGCCGGCAGCTCCATCCGGCTCTGTGGGCTGGCTGGGGTCTCGCCCTCCACCAGGGCTCGCTGCCGACGCCCCGCTGGGGTCCCTGCCCACCGCTGCTCCCTCTTCTTCCTCTGCAAAGGGCAAGGCAGAAAGGCAGTGAGACACCGGCACCGGGGGCCACGGGCACCAGCATCGCCCGCCAGGGCTGCAGACCCTGCCCGTGTTGGGGGGGGCGACGCCGGCTTGGAGATGCACGGGTCCCCAAGCACGTGTGACCATCGTCCCCTCCGAACCAGCACGGCAGACCGGGCTCTGGCTCGGCCGCTGCCAAGCTCAGCCCCGGCACAGGCTGCCCTGCGGTGAGGGGCCATGCCGAGCCCCCCGCCGCTGCGCCTGACCTCCTCTCCCTCCGGCCACCAGCACCCTTCTCCAGCTCAACCGCAGTCCGGCGCTGACCCTGCACGCCTGCCCCCGGCCGAGGGAGGGGGACAGACGGACGTCCCCGCGCCGGTGGCTTGTGCACAGCCCTACATCAAGACACCGGCGCCGCGGCCATGGGTGCTCCCTCCACGGGAGGGATGGGGATGGCTGGGGCCACCGGGGCACCCACGGGTGCCTCCAACCTCTCCTTGCCATCCCGGTGCCTCCGTCCTTGCGGGCTCCTCTCTGCACCCCAGCCCTGGCACCGCCGCGGCGGCTGCTCCACCTACCCACACCGGACGGCTGCCACCCAGCCGCTGGCCACTTGCCCAAGTGGCCCTGTTGCCCCATCCTTGCCCAACTGGCCCTGTCGCCCCATCCTCTCCCCCGGGGGATGGGCTCCCCGGTTTTGCAGCACAGCTAAGCGGGACGCCTGCCTCGGGAACGGCCGGGGCCGTGGGGGTAACGGGGGGGGAGGTTGGGTGACCTGAGGACACGGAGGTATCTAGCGGGGGGTGCCGGGTCCCTGGCCCCGGTGCGTCTTCGGGGGACGGGCTCGGCTTTTCCAGCTCAGGGTCCTTAAAGAAAGGGACGGCGTATATCGCCCCTCGCGACTCAATCTCCACTTGCGCTTTGGGCAGCTGCAGCTCCTCCAGCTTTTCTGCCACTGTAACAATCTCCTGGAAGCCCTCGGGCTCTCTGGCTCGGTATTTTCCTGCAGCCTCAGGGAAAGAGTTTGTCCCTTCTGTGGGCAAAAAGAAAGTGGGATATTACTGCCCCGTCCTGGCCCGGCGGCAGGCAGAGACGCCCTCGCCCCGACACGGGGCTGGAGCCCTGGGGGGGGGACAGCCTGGCACCCCGGTGGGGACCCAGCTCTCCTCGACCTCCCCTTTCCCCTCTACACCGGGGCAGGATCAGGCCCTCCCCAGGCACCGCCGAAGCCGGCAGAGCCGACAGCCCCGGCGGGAGCTGTGGGACTCAGTAGCCCGCAGTGGGGCTGGATCCTGAGCCCCGTTGCATCAGCGATGCTGATTTACACCACGCTCCCCCCGCAGCCGCCTGGCCAAGGCTTGTGGCTCCGGCAGGCGTCCAGGCAGCGCCGAATTTTACCCTCGCAGCATTTTCTGCTTGTCCCTGCCCTTCCCGGCAGCCCCGCTTCTCCTCCTCCCCCTCCAGCGATCCCTAAACCTCCATGCACTGCAGACGCGGGGGGGGGGAGTTAGTGGGTTACAGGGGGCCGCGGATTCGGGGGACGGGTCCATCCTGCCTAACCCATGGGTTTTCCCTGCTGAGAGGTGGGGAAACTGAGGCACGGAGATGCGCAGCATCCAGATGATCCGGGGGAGAGTGTCCCCGACCCTGCGAGCCCCCGTGGCCCCGAGACGCGAGACCGGGAAGGAGGAGCAAGGGACGGCTCTTGCGCCCTCCGTGCCCGTTATCCCTGCCAAGCCTCCGTCCTTGCTCATCCCCTCCTGGTTTATCACACGTTCAGCCTTAACCCCACCACCAGCTCAGAGTGGGTTAACCAATCTTAACCCCACCACCACTGCAGGGTGGGTTAACCAATCTTAATCCTATCACCAGCGCAGGGTGGGTTACCCAATGCTTAACCCCACCACCAGTGCAGGGTGGGTTAACCAGCCTTAACCCTACCACCAGCTGAAGATGGGTTAACTAATGCTTAATCCCACCACCACTGCAGGTGGGTTAACCAGCCTTAACCCCACCACCAGCTCAAGGTGGGTTAACCAACCAACCTTAACCCAGCTCCCAGCATCCAGCTGCTGGGGGATACCCACACCCCCCCAGCCGTGCCCACGCAGCTCACGCAGACCAACGGTGCCACGCAGGACATCCCTGTTCTGTCACGATATAGTGGCGTGCAGTACTGAGGACATGTAAGGCATCCCTACTCTGTCGCGATATATCAGCATGCACTACTGAGACCATGCAGAGCATACATCCCTCCTCTATCACGATGTACCAGCATGCAGTATCGGGACCATACAGGTTATCCCTCCTCTATCACAATGTACCAGCATGCAGTATTGGTCCCATACAGGTTATCCCTCCTCTATCACGATGTACCAGCATGCAGTATCAGGACCATACAGGTTATCCCTCCTCTATCACGATGTACCAGCATGCAGTATCGGGACAATACAGGTTATCCCTTCCCTGTCACGACAGATGGGCATGCAATACGACGACCATGCAAGGCATCCCTGTCCTACCACGGTAGGTTGGTGGGCACGCTCAAGACAGTACAAATCCCCCCCTGCTCTATCGCGATATCGCAGCCCAGGGAGCACGCGGGGATCCCAATACGATCCCCACCCGGCTCTGCTGCACGCAGTGCTGGGGTGGGCTGGAGCCAGCACCCACTGGGTGCTTGCACCCTTGCCTAGAGGCTTCCCAAAAGCTCCGGCTGGTCCCCACCCGGGAGCATCCACGGGGTGGGGGGGTGCCCCTCTTTACCTCGAAAGCAGTACGCATCGTATCTGCTCCGGGCATCGGGGAATCCCGTCTGGTTGCGGAAGAGGAAGATGGTTTTGACACCGGGCAGCGCCCCGCCGCAGCGGTCCCGAGGGGTGACGATGGGGTAGCGGACGCTGCCGTCGGCCAGCCAGCCGGGGCTGCAGGCGTCCAGCCCCGCGCTCCACGCCGCGTAGAGCTGCCCCGTGCTCGCCAGCTCCGCGCCCAGCGCCCGGCAGCGCGCCGCCGCCTCCTCCAACGTGAATTTGGCTGGGGCCGTCTCCAAAAAGATCTCCCCTGCGAAGAGAGGAAGGAGACGGGGGTCAGAGCCGCTCTCTTGCACCAGTCCAGGCTGGGGGCTGACCTGCTGGGAAGCAGCTCTGCCCAGAGGGACCTGGGAGTCCTGGGGGACAACAAGGTGGCCATGAGCCAGCAGGGTGCCCTGGTGGCCAAGAAGGCCAAGGGCATCCTGGGGGGCATCAAGAGGAGCGTGGCCAGCAGGGCGAGGGAGGTTCTCCTCCCCCTCTGCTCTGCCCCACTGAGACCCCACCTGGAGCACTG
>BOSO01007663.1:0-13405 GCA_018403395.1 Gorsachius goisagi
TGGGACTCTCTCCACAGCATCCATGTGTCTCTCGCCCTGGGGATCCCAGCACTGGGCACAGCACTGCAGGAGTGGCCTGCCCAGTGCCCAGCAGAGGGGAAGGATCCCCTCCCTCGACCCGCTGGCAAGGCTCCTCCTAAGGCAGCCCAGGACACTGTTAGCCACCTTTCTGGCAAGGGCGTGCTGCTGGCTTGTGTTCAACTTGGTGTCCACCACGACCCCCGTGTCTTCCTCTGAAAAGTTCCTTTCTAGGAAAAAGTGCAATAATGATACTTTTCGGTTAGTCCCACTATAATAAATTTGTATCAGCAGTAAACCTTTTCATCTTGTGACCCCATTCCGAGTCACTTACAAATACATCAGGCAACAAAATCCCTGTGGAATTTTACTGGCACTCTTCTGCTATTCTGGCAAGCGTTTACTCCAATGCTCTCCTTGTCTCCTATCTTCCAAAGAACACACATGGGAAATTCAAGTAACTTTTTAAAATTGACTATGTCTGCTTGCATACATGTCACTCTTCTCAAAGAACACCAAAACATACCATACGTTATAAAGTATGACTTTACTTTAAAAAGCTGCTTTAACACTTCTTAAATAAGTCTAATTAATCATGTGTCCACAAGCTCTTTTCTTACCTTCCCACTAGACCTCTTTATATTTTCCATAACATTGGAATTCCTGCTTTGGCAATTTCCATGGGACCCTTCCTAAATAGAAGTTGGGTCATGTTTATCACCTGTTTTACAGGCAATTTCAGGAGAGTTAAAAATCACAACTTACTTATCCATGAGCTACTTGCAAACTCTTGGGGAAATGCTACCTGAACCTGGTGACTTGTTTTGAAACAGAAACAGAGGTAGCCATATCATTTAAGTTTGAGACAGATTTCTTGAGGTCTTGCCAGAAAAAAAAAAAAACAACTCCCACCTTTCTTCTATAAGAACCCTTCTAAAATGCAGATAGGGAGAAGACAGAGGGAAAGCAATTTTTCTGCAAGCCCATACTCAAATTGGGTTTTGTCTTCCATTATTGTTTATACCTTCCCATGCTATTTTGTAAGCCTTTCTGTTTTCCTCACTTGCATACTTAAACTTCTCAGAGTTTGCCTCCTTTATTTCCGTAGCCTACCATGCCCTGAGACTTAGCTATCCTGGTGTTCTTTTGCCCTTGGCCAAGTCTTTTTGATACGTGGTGCAGACTTTTCTCCAACATGGTGACCTTACAGAATCTCTGTGATTACTCTTTACTTTTGGGGAACGTAGCAATATTTTTGTGTTGGGTACAGATTTTCGTGTTTTAGCATAAAAGAGATTTCTTGACTATGTCTGTTTAGGACTCTGTACCTGCTTTCCTGCTTTGAGCAAAGAATTGGAAGATGGAAGGTCTAGTGTTCACTTCCACATGTCCTGTTACTTTGTCTGCATGGCATATTTTGGGTTTTTTTGCAGGTCCCACAGTAGAGCAGCAGGGTGAAATGGCTCGAGCTGGTGGCAGGACCCTGGCGGCTCTACAGCCCGGGCAGGTGACAGAACAATATGGCCTCTCTTGTTAAGCTTGTGAATGTGTGGCAAGTTTTACAACACAGATTTAGAACAAAAATGAGCCCCCTGGGACAAGAATCTGGTTTTTGTGTGCCAGATCCATCATTTGGATTGCAGCATGCTTAAAAAGATGAGAAAAGCAGAAAGCTATTGTACCTTGGGGCTATGAAGTAATACATGCTTTCATGTGGGGTTTATAAAAATTTTATTCGTGTCAAATATCACACAGAAATGAGTTGTGGTCAGAGCTGCTGAAGAATTGGCTGGAATAACTTGCTCCGCTCACTCCTGTGTGTAGTGTATGCAAAAGAGGAGCTGTAGACAATCCATTACTGCTCTGCAGCTGGGTAGGTAAAACGTGGCTTCTGTTGTGAAGAAGACAAGGTGGTCTTAAAGGAAGAACATTGTGGGTTTGGTGAAGAAGACTGCGCATGGAAAGCAAAATAATAAAAAGAAAGGTAAAGGTTGAAGCAGTGTTCAGCCTCATTTTTCAATGTGATGCAGGCTGGAAACATCAGCTGGACCCAAGTATTCGGGGAGTCAAGACAGTGAGAGGATGTGGTCAACGGAAGGGGACCAGATGTCAGATAGCATGGACTTTGTGTAAGAAGTCAATTCAGAAGCTGTTTTCTCTTTCAGAGAGCAGAGATTATTTATCGTCTTGCTGACTTATTAACTGACCAGAGAGAAGAAATTCTCTTGGCAAACAAAAAGGACTTAGAAGAGGCTGAAAATAAAGGTAATATTTCAAGTCCTTCTGTGGCAATCCTATTGTTTTGAACCTCTCTGGGCCTCAAAGGAAATGAGCAGAACTAGAATCTTCTGTCACCTGTGGTTGGGTAGTATGGCTGTCACAGGTAAGTGAACCCAGGACCCCAAGAGCTTGTCAGTGTAAACAGCTGCAGCTTCCTTAATTCATCAGAGAAGACACTGAGGCCTTGCAAAACACCAAGAAGTTTATTGTAAAAAAAAAAAAAAAAAAAGTGCTCTATTTTGCCAAAGGAGGCTCCCTTTAGAAATGGGATGTAACAGACAGTCTCTGTTATTGTTGTGCATAAAGTGGGTATTTTCTGGGCTGGTTAAGATAATGTTTGGCTCCTGAGGGGAAGGCTGTCATCTCTATACTTAAACTGATGCTCTCCAGAAAGAACCATGTGCCCTGCGGATTGAGGAAGGTTCTTTTTAGGTGGTTTGGATTAAACCCATTCCTCTGTTAGATTGATTCATTCATTGAGAAGTTGGGATTGGGATGTGTATATAGGGATAGCAAATGTACAAAAATGACACATTGTGAATTCTAATACTTTGTGGAAGAATCCAGGGAATAGTTTTTTACTGACCAGAGTACTTGAGGGGATCTTGCTGGGTTAACTTACTGTCTGAACGTGTTCAGACTAGAAAATTCCAGCAGTTCTTGCCCAGTCTGAACAGAAATGCTGTGCGTGCATCTGTGCTTTGGGATTTCTGTCTGTAAAATAGAAAGGTGAAATTGCTGCCCGAACCTTCCAGAAGTACTGCAAGGGTAGAAATTTTTAAGAAATTCAGACACACAGCAGTACTTGAAATTGGGCAAACCTTATCTTTGTGGATGTTGCTGTTGCTTCATGTACAAATCACTTAGACTGCATTAAGTGAAAATGTGGTGGTAGGTGAAATCATCGTCACATTTGAGTGGTTTTATTGTGGCTACCGGACTTAATACATTTTTAATCTCTGGTAGGTTTCTTGCTAGGGCGTGGGAAATACCTGCATTTTCCTTAGGTTCACCACTTGTTTAAGTAGCTTTTGCTTGAGCGTAGGCAGACCAATCCATCTCCAGCACAATTTTTCCTTTCTTCTAGGGAGATTGGCTCTTCCTTTGTTGAAACGTCTAAGTCTGTCTACATCAAAGCTGAACAGCTTGGCTATTGGTCTGCGTCAGATTGCAGCATCCTCACAGGACAGCGTTGGCCGTGTAATTCGGCGAACACGAATAGCAAAAGACCTGGATTTGGAGCAGGTGACGGTGCCTATTGGTGTCCTTCTCGTGATCTTTGAGTCCCGTCCTGACTGTCTTCCACAGGTATGTAAGGAGGGCAGGTTACATTGTTGGGAATTCTTTGATGACAAAAGAAAGGGTGTTTCTGTTGGTGAGCAGCAGGGTTTCCTCTGACTTATCCCCTGCCAACAGTACCCTGAAAACTCAAGTTTGTTCCTGAAACACTAACACATTTCATTTCTGGAGTTAAATGTGCTGTTACTTGTAATGATATTTTGGTGCCATAAAGTGAAAACTGTAGATTCTAAACATTGAATAAATCAACAGGATTAAAAATCCTGTTATTAATCTGTTTTGTGGGTGTTATTCTGACAGAAGGGAGAGATTACTTTTTTTTTTTTAAATAAATTCTTTTCTGACAGGTGTCTGCTTTGGCCATAGCCAGTGGAAATGGCTTACTGCTTAAAGGAGGGAAAGAGGCAGGACATAGCAATCAAATCCTTCATCATCTGACACAAGAAGCACTCTCCATTCACGGAGTCAAAGATGCAGTGCAACTAGTAAGTGCTGAGAATTAAATCAACAATTTCTTTGCTATCGTATGTGTAAAAAGTATGGGCAGAACTTGATTGTTCAAACCATAGACTGCTTGTATTGCAACTACCACAGGTGAACACAAGAGAGGAAGTAGAAGATCTCTGCCGTTTGGATAAGCTGATAGATCTCATCATTCCACGTGGCTCATCACAGCTAGTCAGGAATATCCAGAAAGCTGCTAAGGGAATCCCAGTTATGGGACACAGCGAAGGGATCTGTCATGTGTATGTGGACACAGATGCCAGCGTTGAGAAGGTCACACGAATAAGTAAGCTGGGGGAGGGTGACTTTAATCTAATGGTGTGATCAAACATCGTATTTGGAGTATGCCATATAGTTTTGGTAATTTATAATTCATATGCTGTTCAAAATCTGTGTTGTAAATGTTATGTAACCAATTATCTACTCTTAAACCTCAGTCAGAGACTCAAAGTGTGAATACCCTGCTGCCTGTAATGCTCTGGAAACTCTCTTAATTCATCGAGACTTGCTGAGAACCCCGTTGTTTGATCAGATCATAGACATGTTGAGAGTAGAACAGGTTAGTCACTCATACTTGTGTTTTGTTTTGTGGGTTTTTTTCCTAACACTTTAGAAGCATTCGGTCTGTCTGGTATAGCCCTATTTAGTTTACGTTGGCATAACACTTAAGTTATCCGTATGTCTCTTTGCACACGTAAATGAACTTATGGAAAACTTTCTCTGCTTCTCCACGCAACCCCAAGTTTTTCCATAGAAATGATCTGAAAGCAGCTTCTTCAGGACAGCTACATGCCATTATTGGGATAAAAATACTTCCTTTTATATAGCAAAAACAATCTCCTACCTTAGAGGAGCGTATACACAATCCTTTCTCTCCCTCTCTTCATTCTGACTTAATTGCTGTTAACCTCCCAGATGCAAAGCCTCTTCTTCTTGATTCTATTTAGCTTCTTACCCAAGTGAATTTCCTTTGTGTTTTTCTCCTTTCTGAATCTGCTTCATCCACATTATTTTAAACATTTCACCTTGCATTCTCTTTATCCCCACCTAGCATGTGAAAGGAACAGCAAAAGGCCAGTATACTAATTAGCTGTCTTGACGTGGGTGATGTTTTGTCAGTAAAGGTAGCAGAGATGCATTAGGGAAAATATACCTATGAAGTGGTATGAATTGCACATAAATTAAGGATTTTCACACAGCAAATAAGAGTGTACAGGCAGTGATTAATGCAGGCAAAATAGAGGGGCCATATGTTTTGATGATGTTGAAAGGGTCACAGTAAAAGGAGCTGATAGGTAGTCAGGAGCAAGTCCTCACAAGAAAATGCTGTTTTACAGATACTGTCTTAAAACCATTCAAATTTTGCAGACTTGTGCCTTATTTCCCATTTATGTTTGCCTTACCAAAATTTCCTGTGTTTCATTTGCATGGCTATTTCTTGGCTGTATCAGTTCTAAATTGTCTCCCGTTGTTTAGGTGTCTCGGCTTCTATGATTAAACTCAGAGGTTGATAATATGTTAGATCTTCTTTATAACAAATGAAAAACATCTGCGTGAGTTTTCTTGGTTTGGACCCAGTAAGTCCTTTGTGTCTGAAACGCACGCTTCAGAGAGGGCTGGTGTCAGTTTACAAAATAAAAGGGTAAAAGCTATTCAAGATCTTAAGTCTTTTGTAGGTGCAACCTACAGGAAGCATTCCTGTAGTTACTCTCTGCACTACAGTTGCTTTCTTAAAAGTAGGGCTGGCTGCAATATGTTAGCTATCTTCCCAGTACTAGTGTTGTACTGTCCTGCCTGATGACTTTCTGTCTTAAGTAATGTGATTGCTTTAAATAATTTGAAATGACTGCTGAACTAGGAGCACGTGGTGGTAGGGAGCACATCAGCCATTGTACCTTGTTGCTAGTTCACCAGTCTGCTGTCTCCCAAAGTGTAGGTGTATTTTTCTTACACTGCATGCAGTAAACATTTGATTCACAAATGTTTTGGGTTAACCCCAGTCAGCAGCTAAGCACCATCCGGCTGCTTGCTCACTCTACCCCGCCCCAAGTGGGATGGGGGGAGAGAATAGCAAGAGTAAAAGCAAGGAACTGTGTGAGTTGAAAGAAAGATAGTTTGATAAGCAAAGGGAAGAGGAAGAAGAAAGGGGAAAAAGAGGGGTGGGGAAAGAAGGAAGAAAAAACCAAACCAAAACAAAACCCATCACCCAAAAGTCCACACAAGTGAGGCAAAGCTAATTACCATCTGCCACAAGTAGACCAATGCCCAGCCAGCCTCTGAGCAATGCCTACTTTCTTCAAAACTCCCACTCCTCTGTTTGTATTGCTGTGCATGACATTACATGGCATGGAATAACCCTTTGGTCAGTTCGGGTCAGCTGTCGTGGTTGTGTCCCCTCCCAGCTTCCTGCACGCTCCCAACCTTCTTGCTAGGGGGGTGGGGGGACAGGGGGAAGAGAAAGCCTTGACACTGTGCAAGCTCTGTTCAGCAACGACCAAAAGTCCAAAACATAGCACCACAGGGGCTGCTATGAAGAAAATTAACACCATCCCACACAGAGGACAAGAAGCCACACTATTACCTGGAAGGCATTGGTATGGCCAGCAGCACAAAATGTTTCTGGTATTGCAGGTGAAGATTCATGCTGGCCCAAAGTTTGCATCTTACTTGACATTCAGCCCTTCAGAAGTGAAATCTCTCCGCACAGAATATGGAGACCTAGAGTGCTGCATTGAGGTGGTGGACAGTGTCCAAGAAGCTGTTGAACATATCCACAAGTACGGAAGTTCTCACACGGATGTTATCATCACAGAGAATGGTTAGTGATCAGTCTGCTTCCTTAAGCTACTGTTTTGGTTTGGCTGCCGATTCTTGGTGTTAGCGTACCTACTTACATTGCAGTAGTTGTTCTTCTCTCAGGTCTGTAGTAGGCATCACCAACTGGAGGCCTATGCACTAAATGTGCCTACAATCCTGTTTAGCTCAGAGAAGACGTGTTGTCGTGTGGCCCGTATTCCAGGTGTTAAGGAATGTGCTTGAGCAATTGGCCGATGGCAAGTCAGCACATGCTCTTGCCAGGAAAATTGCTTTTGTGTTCCTGTATTGTGCAGACTTACCGCATCATAGAGATTTGCAGGAACACCTCCTGAATCCTGGAGATGGCCTTAGGCCTCTGAAGGCTGATGAGGGGAGCTCCTATAGTACCTCACTGGAGGGAATAGGGATTGTATGGAAGATCAGACTTTATCCACTTTGTCTGCCCATGTCATTTGTCTATCTTGCAAACGAGGACCACAAATGTTTTCCCCCTACCTCTCCCAGTCCTTTACTTCCCACTTCTGCATCCCTGGTATAAAAGCTGCATTTATCTCAATTCACAGTTTCTTGCCTCTTTGTTGTGAACTTACGCTCCTTTGTGCAGCTGTGTGCTGCTACCATCCCTGCATGCAGTTTGAACACTGTGCCGGTTCAAAACCTATCTAGAGCTGCGCCCAGCCAAAGGTTGACTCTCAGACCAAGCCTGGAACGCCTGAGGATCAGCTGCAGTAAGGTCCTGTTGATCTGTGGCTGATCAGTGTTCCTGTACCTCCTGCCCAGCTTTAATGCCCATCACTAAAAGGCATGCATTTGGTACCGTAACCCGCTGCCATGGGCCCTGGTGCACTGGTGATTTGCTAGGCAGTGTACTAGAAATAGAGCTGATCTTCAATGTTCATCTTGTCACGACGGGCGACTGACCTGCAGCTCACGGCCTGACAGAGAACGGAGTCCTCCAGAGGACTGAGACTTGCCTAACTCTGCTTGAGCTTGTTCAGGTCTTGCATGTTCTGTGTTAAACTGGATCAGTTAGCTGGTTTCATGTGGTATTTCTGCATTATATTTCCCAAATATTACCTGCAATAGCAATTTAGTTTAGGATTTTTCATTATCTGGAACAATTCCATGTCTGAGATTAATGGAGAGCTGACTCTCTAGTTTAACTGTCTCAGTTTGACTGCAAAATGTTGTTTGGGGCAGCTGACTCCCCAGTCATACAACTGTCCCTGTTTGCAGGTTCTAGACTGGATGTATTTAGAATTAGATATCTTTTTGCTTTCTTCCAGTCTTTGCAAGCTTCTTGTAACAGCTGTGTCTACTTGATAAGCATACTGTGAAGAAGGTACAAATGAACGTGTCTTAGCCCAGGCTGTTTAAATACCGTCTGATAAGGTTGCATGTGAAAGTTGTGTTGTTATACCTGTTTGCTGTATTATGTTGTGTTCACTGGAGTGCATGATCATTCTGTATGTACTGGATTTTATTTTTCTCTCTGCCTCTTTCCCAGAGAAAACGGCAGAGTTCTTCCTCCAGCATGTGGACAGCGCTTGCGTTTTCTGGAATGCCAGTACTCGATTTTCAGACGGCTATAGATTTGGACTTGGTAAGAGAGAAAATACCACAGGGATGTCACTGCAGGACTTGCTGTTGTGTAAAAAGTGTGGCAGTCTGAATCCTGGAAGATAGGATTAGTCTCTGATCTTACTGTCTAATAGAAGGTTTTCAGGAAAGGTACCATAGGAAAAGCTGAAGCCTAGACATGTCATCCACGTGGAACAGCAGATAATTTAATCTCTTTCCTGCCAGAACTAGCTAATACTGTTATACAGACTATGTAGATTAATTCAGCAGTAGGGAACGAAGATGTTCTGGATCCTTCGAAGCTCTTTCAGTCAGAATAGCGTATGTTGCATGCATGTAATGACAGAACAATGCAACAGAGGATCTGAAACTGATTAAAAGGTTTTCTTTTGTTTACCTTTCTAATGATGCTGTAAAGAATGACGTGCTTTGTTCTTGCTGGGCAGACTGAGCTGCTGCCCAGTGTGCCAGCCCTGCAGTGTTGAGGAATGAAAGGCAGGAACCAAACCGAGTATCGGTTGCTTAAACAGACAGGTGCACCTACTGTGAATTGCTGAAGACAGAGGAAACCTTCCTTCCTGATGTAGAAACTCAGAAATCTCCATAGCAGGCTATTACTGTGTCAGTTGGAACATCCAGTGTTCCATGTGATTAAAAAATTCTAGTTAGGGTTTGCAATATTGCCTCAATATGATCAAAAAAAGGACATAAGATCACAATCTTGACTAATTTGGCTTTTTTTTGTTGGTTTTTTAAGGATTAAACCCTCAGGAAACAAGTCTAAGATCCATGTAAAAGATTCCTCTGTCTTGCATCTTTCTCTCTAAAAGTAACTCTGTAGCAGCCAGAAGTATAAACATTACTATTTATAATGTAATGGTTAAGCTCCTCCAACATTAAAATCAGAACAGGTAAATACAAGTTCTGGCGTCTGGAGAGGAGCAGAGGAGGGCAGGTCACTGAGCGGCAGGCAGCTGTGTTTATGTGAAGGTGCAAAACTGTTTAGTAGGAAGCAAACATCTTCTGAGGACTAACTATCCGCATCTCGCGTGTTCCCTGCAGGTGCGGAAGTGGGAATTAGTACTTCTCGTATCCATGCACGTGGACCTGTGGGAATTGAAGGACTTTTAACTACGAAGTGGTTGTTGAGGGGAGACAATCATGTTGTGTCTGACTTCTCAGAGCACGGGAGCATGAAGTATCTCCATGAGAGCCTCCCTCTCCCTCAGAGAAATACAAACTAAGAACATCGGGGCGGGGGGGGTGGGGAAACCCGGGGGCGTAAATATTTCCCGAAGGTGTTCAGGGTGCTCTCTGGGGAGGGAGTTTGGTTTTCATCTTCAGGAGCATGGTTCTCTGTCACCATGCAGTACAATGAATACAAAATGATCCCACCGGTGAGATTTTTCTGTTTCCTTAGATAGTATCTGCAAACTGACCTCACTTTTCTGAGCCAGACTTCTTCAAAACATAAAAGTAGCATAGGGAAACATCCAAATACCTGCTGCATTCTTTTTTTATCCCAGTGCTCCCTATAGCAGTATGCTTGGTGGTGGAGCGTATTTCTTTTTTTTTTTTTCATAAGTCTGTTCAAATGTCTGTTCTGGAGAACAAACTTGATAGTGTATTTTTTTCTTCATTCTAATGATCATGGCAGCTCTTGAAAGCCGGAAAGCTTTACGCTTACTTTCTTTGTACTTGATCACTCTTGTGATAAGGGAATAGATGTCCCAAATGCCTAGTAAGCTTTTGACCAAGAAACCTTTTATATCTAATTTCTTTGTATTGGTGACTATTGTAGATAAAGAACACAACAGTCTACTATGTGAATTTTGTTACTTATTTGTACCAAAGGTTTATTTTTCTTTGGTTTTATATAAAATGTAACCTTCCACAACCCTTCCTCTGAAAGCAATGCTGCTTCAACATTGGCTTTTCCTGAATAAAGCTCTGAAGAAATGCTTTCCTTCATGCACTGCAGTGGCTGGGTCCACGCGTGCGCCCTGCGGCGAGGTGCCCGGGGCAGCTGTCCCTAATGGCAGCCCGGCACAGCTGGCAGCCTGGCGCTCCCCACGGCCACTCGGCACCGCGCTGCGTCACTCGCACCCCCGTACTGCAGGACGCTCTGCCCTCCGGCGCACCGCGGCGCAGCAGCGCGTACAGCTGGCTCCAGCGCACGTGCGTGCGACTCGGCTGCGCCGCAGGCACCAGGGCGGGACCAGCATGGTACCGGGCTCTGAGGGCACCATTTCTTCTCTGCCTGCTGCTCACTGCCGCTACTTCTGCTGCTTCTCCAGTGCCATTGATGGCTAGCACTTGTGTGCTGCGCAGGAGCCCGTTCCGGCACAGCCCTCGCTCCCGGTCGGCACACGCGTGATGCAGCGGGGCAGCATGGCGGGGCACAGGGCACATTTTCCCTCCCTGTGGACGCTGAGGGCCCACGGACACCAGTGAGGTGAGTGAGACGCTTTGGTAGCCGCGGATGTCTCCTGGTCACTGGTGGCAACTCAGTAGGGGAACTCAGGCTGGCACTGGGGGGCCGCGACACAGACCCTGCTGGGAACGCGATGATGGGGGCTTTCCCGAGCCTTGTCCTGCCACGAGGGCCCTGGTGTCATTTCAGCTGCTGGTGCGTGTGCTTGGCGCCTCAGTGTAAGAAGGACATGGGAGTATTAAGAGTGCATCCAGAGAAGGGCGACCAAGATGGTGAAAGGTCTCAAGGGCAAGACTTGGCGAGGAGCGGCTGAGGTCACTTGGTTTGTTCAGCTTGGAGAAGGCTGAGAGGTGACCTCATCGCAGTCTACACCTTCCTCAAGGGGGGCAGCGGAGGGGGAGGTCCTGATCTCTCTCTGGTGACCGGCAATTAGAACACAAAGAAATGGAATGAAGCTGCATCAGGGCAAGTTCAGATTGGACATTAGGAAAAGGTTCTTCGCTGAGAGGGTGGTCACAGCACCAAGCCTGTCAGAGTTCAAGGAGTATCTGGATGACTCTGTCATACGGTTTAGTTTTAGGTAGTCCTGAGAGGAGCAGGGAGCTGGACTTGATCCTTACGGGTCCTTGCCAACTTGAGATACTCTATGATTCTCTGATTCATCCTCTGTCTCATACTTATCTCCTTTTGTGCTTTATTCAGCTCTAAGGCTGCAGAGTGACAACGTTCAGCCAGTTCTTCCCTGATTTTATAGAGCATTTTAAAAATTGAAACATGCTCACTTTCCTCTTCAGTGACAGACCCTCTCCTAACACGCTATTCTGTGGCTCTGAATGGCTGGGTTTGAGTTAAATTTTATAAACGTGAATGTTGTTCATTTTAATCTCAGGCACGGATGAGCTGAACAGATTTTAAAACATCTGAACCCCTTTGAACATTAGAAGTTGTCAAATTTAGAGTCTTTTCAATCAAATGACCTGAAAGTGAACCATGAAAAATACTGAAGCATCCCTGGCTTTGAAAGTTGGCTTCTTGATTGCAGCCTCTGGGGAAACTGCTCATGTGAGCCTCAGCACAGTGCAGCTTGAACTGCCCGATTTTCTTGCTTCTACCTCTCTTCTGTCTATGTGACAAGTCCCTTCACTTGTCAGGTATCTACCCCAGACTTTGAGCCTCCCTCTGCTACACTTGTGTTCTCTCATTTGTTTTACCTCACCTCCCTTCTTTTTCTTGTTTGCTTTCTCCGGTATATTTACCTGCCTCCTGACATAGGCCTTCCCCTAGCAGCTGGCCATGTTCTCAGATACTTCATTGTTTCTCTGATGAGGAGGACAATAGAAGGAGTGATCCCTAAAGCATCAGCTGATGGATGGAGAACCATCCAGATTGTTTTCAACTCAATCATGCACACTGCACACTTTTCCCCTTTAATTTCTGTGTGCGAGCAGGAAGAAGTTCTCTGTGATTTTGGTACCCAAAGGAATATGCCAGAGCCCATCCCCAACTGTTCTTGGCCAGCCACACTTGTACACCCTGCCCGGGCTCACCTGAGCCTGCTTGGACTCGGGTTGTATTTCTCCTGATCGCATTCAAAGCCACCTTCCATTTGCAGCTGATGCCCACTGACCTTGATTGTGTCCCTCATCTCTCTTCAATCACACTGAAGGCTACACAGCCCGTTTCAGCCTACGTGGCAACTGTTTCAGTGCGGGTTCACGCAGTTTGTATTTTTAGCATCCAGTATCACCTAAAGGATGGGGAGATTTCTTAGTTCTTTCAGCATTAAAAAAAAGAAGTCATGTGCATCTCCCACCACTGCACTTTTATTTTCTGTTAGCTAGAATCACTCCGTCAAAGATGACTGATCCTGCATAACAGGAGCCGCTGCTTGCCTTTCTCTGAGATGCTGCTCGCGTTTGCTGGAGGGCCGGGCCTGCGGGTGGTGGTGCGTGCAGTACCCCAGAGAGTTAGATCCCTGAGCTGCCAAGTGTATGCCTCGTTACCGGCACGCCCATTAGTTCCCAGTCACCACAAACCAAAGGAGTGGGCCCTGCCAGCGGCGTCCTGCCTGATGCTGTGCTTGGGCCCCGGGGAAGGTGGCGGCGGGTGCGTGTGTGAGCACCTCGTCAGCTTGTGAGGAACAGCGCCAGCGGGCACGGCCAGCAAGTACAAAGAGAGGACGGAGCCTGAAGATCAGCTGTCTTGCTTTGTGCACTTTGCTGACAGGACGGTGTTTATTTTGCTCCAGCCCCTTTATCATCCTCGTTGCTCTCCTCTGGACACTTTCTAGGAGTTCCTCATCTTTCTTGAACCGGGGAGCCCAGAACTGGACACAGTACTCCAGGTGGGGTCTCACCAGGGCAGAGTGGAGGGGGAGGATGACCTTAATAGCATAAAAAGAAGTCAGTGGTACAGTGTACGGACCTTCCCAACGCGGTTCGAATCGATTTTTATGTTTGAAGCTTTTTACGT
>BOSO01007666.1:0-46650 GCA_018403395.1 Gorsachius goisagi
GACAGCGTGTGATGGACTGACCCCAGCCCCCATTCCCCACCCCCTGCACCACTCAGGGGAAGGAGGTAGAGAAATCAGGAGTTAAGTTGAGCTCAGGAAGAAAGAAGGAGTGGGGGGAAGGTGTTTTTTAAGATTCAGGGGAGGTTTTTTTATCTTATCCTACTCTGCTTTGATTGGTAATAAATTAAACTAATTTCATAAGTTGAGTCTATTTTGCCCATGATGGTAACTGGCAAATGATCTCTCCCTGTCCTTATCTTGACCCACAAGACTTTTGATATATTTTTCTCTTCCTTATTCTGTTGAAGAGGGGAGTGATAGATCATCTTTGGCGGTCATCTGGTGTCCAGCTAGGGTCAACTCATCACAGGTAGCAGAGCTCTCACTGCTACATAAAAGATTGCTGCGCAACACTGTCAGAAAGATTTTGTCAGTCTTTGGCTGATTTACATCAGCAACATCAATTTTAATCTTGCTTTGCATTTTGTTGATGTGTTTGCTTACAAAAGTTGTTTCTTGATTGAGAGCTTTAAAGATATATTGATATATTAATTGATATATTGATATTATTGATATATTTAAAGATATATGGATTTCAAATTAAATACTGCCTTTATAATAACTGAAGTAATTTTTGGTAACCATAAGGTTATACAGAATCATTATATATTTACTTAAGCAAATATTTATTGGGGTTTTAAAATGTCACAGTTCAGTTATGTTGAAAAATAAGAAATTGAATGTTTGCTTCTCAGATTATTGCTGTTTTTCTTGGTGAATATTTGTCTGCCTACTTTTGGGTGGATGTTGGAGATCAGTTAAAATACCCTGAAAATAAAATTTTAAAAAAATTGCAAGAACTTCAGTAAAAATATCTTAAGTATGATACAGAAAGAGAAAGGTAAGTTTTTAAAAATTAACATTGCATATAAAACTAGTAGGTGTGTTAAATAAAAATAACACCTGTAGGTAGCTGGCAAGTATTACTGACCACTTGTAGTCACCATGCTCTTCAGGTCTGTTTGTTTTTTAAATTATGACATTTCTTTGTCTTCCACATTTTTGGTCAAAAGTCAAGTGGGGCAGTAGTTTTCCAGTGTTCTCATGCCCCGGTAAGCTGGTTCAAATGAAGCAACATGTATGCTGACCTGCAAGCCCGTATGCTGGCCTGCAAGCCCATATGCACAAAGGCAAAAACTTTTTGCCTAGAGAGGATATGTTCATGTACTTGCCCGACAGGTACAGAAAGGTATAAATTGCAGAGCACGTCATCCTCACACCCAGCTTGGTGTGGAGTTGCTCCCTTACAACCAAAAGACAGTTTCTGTCCATGTGAGCTCCTTGATCAGCCTGGGATTCATTCCTGTGGTGGTTGCACTCAATGCTGTTCCCACGTCTGCCATTGTACAGAAGCTTTGCTCTGGACTTGACTCAAGAGGGGTCTGGGCTCAGTACTGGGATCCCTAGGAGAGACCTTAGCCTCTCTGACTGAGCTGTCTGGGAGGAAAGCTCGTGTCCTCATGCAGGGAGGAGCTTGACCCGGAGGCTCCGTGGCATGGATCGCCTATAATACAACCTCAGCTCTTCCACTTTCCGTTCGATGAGGAAGGCAGACAATGTCTCCGTAAGCCTTTGGCAGAGAAGAAGAGGAAGTGACAATTTGGTCCTAGCCTGTGTACCAAACAGTGGTGGGATACTCGTGCCAATGCAGAAGGTCTCTGTGGGTAAGCACATATGCTGTCTCACGTGCAAAAAGGCATCAGGCACAGAGCACCTCCAGTGACTTGACAACATGTCTCTAAAACTTTTCAGTACCTATATGTTCTTATCAGTTACAGTTCAGGGATCTGATTTACTTTAAAGCTTGAACAGTAAATATCTCATCTCCTGAGCAGTCCTCCTTGATCTGTGGAATTTTGTTGTGATTGATAAGACTGCAGGATGATACTTAACAATTCCTACCATCATATTCTGTAGCCCTTCAGCAGTTGGCCTTGGACTGTTCTTCTCTGAGTGGAGAATAGCAGACTGAAAATAAGGCAAAGTGAATGTTTGCTATGCCTATGTCTTTATTGCCTACAATTTTACTCTCCAGTTGAACCTTTCTGCGCTGTTTCTTAAGGTTCTTTTAAAAATTCCACATCACAGTAGCAACCTTCAAGTACTTTGTTCTAATCTATGAAATCAATTTCAATATATGCTATAGATTTTCTGCATTATATGTTCTGCCCTGGAAACGCTGAACATTATTATCTTCATAAATCCTTCTAACCCATCTACTCGCCCCTCCCCTCCCTCAATCAACTTCAGTATCATATTCATGAAACTTGTCTTTAAACTTGAGATAAATATTTCAGTTTCTACTCTTATACAGAGAGGAGGGAAGGTTTCTGTGTTGAGGAATTTCTGATGTACAGAGGTGATCAGGACTATGCAAGGAACCCAGTGGGATTTCCTAGAACAGAAGTCTGTGTGTGGATCTAGTTTATGAGAAACTGCACACAAATATTGTGGTCTTATATTCATAGAAAGTATGCTTTATAACTTTGGTGGAACTATATTTCTCTCTGTAGTTAAAAAAATAGTTATGCTTTCAATTTGCAGAAATAGTGTCCTTTTAAATTTGTCTGTACTTTGGAATGACAAGATACATTACATCCTTTCTACACTGTAATATACAGACCATTAAGTAGTCCTGCACAAATTCTATAACTTGTGCAGTGTTATGTTGCTTTAATTGTGTGAGGCTTGACTTGAATTCTTATTGACATGCAGTGAATAAAAATAAAGCTTTTTTTCAAAACTCATTACCAGAATCCCATCCTACCTCTCTCTCAGGATGGACAGGTTAGAACTGTCTCAGCTACATCTATTCATAACAGATAAATGGATTTACTGACATCTTGATACTTTCTAATGGATATTTTAATATTTGAGAGCGCTAATTCATTTTTGTGCCCATTTCAATGTTCTTCTTTTCTGGGGATTGTCAGACGACTGCTTCTTTTTTTTTTTTTTTTGACCACTGTTCTGAAATCTGTATCTCTTCAAACACCGCACATCTCTGTTGCTAAGGGTCAACCTGTGGAATGTTGGAATGTTTGGTACCTTATAAAATTCTGCTAAAATGATTTTGTGTGAGAAAATAAAGCCTTGCTACATTTTTAGATGTTGAAATTTCTCTTTTATGATATCACCTCATCTCTTTTATGATGGGTTAATGCCATTATATAATTGTTGTTGTATATTTCATTGAAAGCTGATATTTCAGATTATAGCTAGTGTTGTAATTCTGAAATGTTTCTTTGATCTCACATTATAAACAAAAGCTGAATTTCCCACTCTTGTGTCAAATCCTGTGGAAGGTATATTAGGAGAAGAAATCAATGGAGTGTTCTGCAGTACCCATTTGAGATTTCTTCTATACGTAGGAAAGCATCAGGATAGGATTCATCTTGCTTAGTTTTAGATATCTACAGGCTGAACCTAGAACTAACTGCAGCTAGAACAAAATCCATACAAATTGTGCAGAACGCAAAATTTGCTTTACCTTTTTCCTAAGAAATATATCAAAATATTGTGCAAAATAATGTTTTTACCCTTAGAAGAATTTGTGTTTTGAAAAAACCTGCATTTCAATTGCAAAGTTATTATGATGGAAAGCTTTTGAACAGCTGTAGGATGCAGTGCTTATTAGAGAGCATAGTCATTGGGGATTTATTGCCATCATAACTGCAGTCCAAACTCACTATTGTTTTGCTTTATTGTAACATGGCTTCCAATTAAATTGTCCCGTTCCTCCCCTTAAATAAATTTAATCTTGGTAGCGACACTTAAAATTAACAGGGTTATTGCCAGTTAAAGCAACAGTATACAAAAATGCAAATAAACCTGTCTTTTACCATCCTTTCAGCACCATTTGGACATGACAGATGCCTCCTGTCACCATCAGAGCCAGCTACCAGAGCTGGAGAGGATCCTTTTACCAGTGTCTGGTTTCCTACCCTTAGAAGAATCTGTTGAGATCTGCATCAAATCCCGTATGACTTTGGGAAGCTGATTCCCCAAGAACTGCAAAAAGAGATGTAACTAATGTTGAGAACATGCTCTATTTGAAGGCAAAGTCCATTAAAAGTTTAAGGATAATGTCAGTTTTCCTTAGGGAATTAAATTATATCATTAAACTATCACAGTCAGGCATACAGTGAGTAGAGATCAACAAAAAATTCAGGACAGCTTTAACTGGTCTGTTGTCAGAATCAAGGTTTTACATATGGGTGCTGGGGTTGCGCTAGGAGATAATCCACTGACATAATGAGCCACTGGGGAGAGAGAATTCCTAATTCTGAGGCTCACACTTGGTGGCAAGTAAGTGGTTACACTGGCTGAATAGCCTCATTGAGGGGAAAGAAGGTAATATAATGCTGGACTATGTAAGTCCTGGAAACATCTAGTTATCATTAACCTATGTCTAGAGTGCGCTTAGTCAGAACACGTGTTTTTTCACACAGATAAATTTGAAGCATTATTTTTGTTCTGGCATTAGCCACGAGACTGTTCCATCATGTTCATGCAGTAAAGGTGAATCTCATGTATTTTTTTCATGGTACTCTTGGGCAGTGCTAAAATGTGTGTTATTATAACAGCCAATGCATTTGTAAACAGCCTCCAGAGAGAAAATGTTCCTCAGAGCTGATGTAGAGTGATCAAGGTCAAGGTTTAAAGACTCTCACTTTGAAGCATATTAGAGGTCATTAAAGACATGTCAAGTGGTCATAAAAGCCTGGAACACTCAATTAGTAGTTGTTTCTTTAAATTGCTCTAGTAATACAATTTTAGAGAGAAAAATCTATGAAGATGATTAGGATGGTTTGCACCACTCAGAGTTATATGCCATTCAGTTATGAAATTTTTCATGCTCTAGGTTATATTTGCAGATGGAATGCTACTATAGGTATGTTTATTTTATAAAGATATTAAGTTTAAAAGCTTGAACTTTGGGAAAATAAAGTTGGAAATCTGTCAAGATATTCTGCAAATCCAAGAGACAGCCAGAATTCAGATGCACTAAATCAGGCCCAGGAAATTTAATCATTGCCTCAGTATCTGTTCGTATATTATTCTGTACCTATTTTGCAGTGTACTGATCTGCCTTACATTTAGTGCTGAAGGTTTCCCTCCTTATGCGGGAATGGTGAAGGTCTGCAGTGGAAAAGAAGAGCATTTTGAATTATGTAGGATTCAGACTGCTTTTTCTAATGTTGATTGCCCTTCTCAGTAAAATCTGGATATACCTAATTTGAATCTAAATGCTTATGGCATTAAACCTTGCTTCTTTATAGATTATAGTGTAATAAAAATTTAAATATAAAACTTATATTCCACTACATTTATAGACTTGGAAAGGTACTAATGTGGGAAAATCAAATTTGACATTTAAATTGTCATATAATCCAAGGGTATTTTAGAAAAACAAATGCTGATAACTGATTATATTCTTCACTGTCATATTCATATTGTGTTCATTTTTCCTCTTTGCTTTGTTGTACTTTTTCTCTTCCCTGGTCTTGACTCTAAAACTTCCTGCTGGTTCCCACCTGTCAGAAACACCCATGCAGATCCGAACTTATTTCTGAACATTTTCCAGGATAGGTATTCGGAAGGAAGACAAATCCTAGTGATCTTTAACCTTTCTAAAGTATACTTATCCTTTGTATTGCTCTGCCAATCTGTGAAAAAGGCTTTTGAATCTCAGAGCTTTTAAACTTACATTTGCTTGCAATTCTGCATATTTATGAATATCATATGCCCTGTTCAGGTTTTAAAGTGGTTTAGAGCAATTTGTAATTAAAGAAAAAGGTGATATCTAAGACTTCAAATACATATATTCTTGCAGTGAAAAATGAGATTAAAGATACTATTTTGGTCTCTAATCTTACTTTCTTCATTTTCAAGCCAAAATGGTATTAGCTTCTTTATGTGTAGCTGACTCACCAAAGCAGCAACACTTCTGTGATCATATTTTATATAATCAGCAGTCCGTTTTCATTAATTTGTCAAAAATTAAAGATGTGGAAAAAAATCTGAGGGCTATTTTCCACAACAGCAAATGTTTTTGCTTTAAATAATTAATAATTTCCTATGACTCATAGCTGAGACAAATGGCCAGAGGAACTGAGCTTTCATTTATTTTTTTTATCCTCAAAGAAGTTAATTAAAAAGCCCCAAATGTTGCTAACACATAAATTGCTATCAGTGGCAAATGAGGAGTTAAATGCCAGCCAGAAGCTAGGTATTGCTTCTTGTCTGATTGGTGAAGGTGTGACAGTGTCCCTTTTCTCCAGCCATGGTCTGGGGGCTGGGTGGGCTGTAGGGCCAGGGCAAGTTGCCTGCAGCTGATGCACAGTGACCCACTAAAGAGTTTGACTTGCATTTTCTTCTAAAAGGTATTTATGAAATGTGGATGGTGGCCTGCAAGACTTTTTGAAGGGTTACAATGATCCTAAAAGTTTCATTTTTAGGACACAATGATTTTCAACTAGGTTTAAACTGATGTGTCTCTTTTCAGGAAATTGAAGGTGACAGGGTTTTTTTTTTTCCAGTGTAAAGGGGGATATTGATGTTACCTTGTGATTCTGTCCTTCTGGGTGTGTCACATATTTTCATATTAAGTTTGGAAGTGATCAGGCAGTTGAATTAGAAGATTGTTGTAAGTTCCTTCTGACTGAACCATTCTATTCTAAATTAAATCAAGTTTACTTAGAAAGTAAAAAGCTAGCCCTGTAGAGTCAGCATCTGTTCTGACTTTTGTACATTTTTTGTCTTTTCAATCCCCATAGAAGAGAGTTAGCAAAATAAATTATTGCTGGTTTAAAGTCAATAAATATGTTTTAAATAGTTACATTTTAGAACAAGTGGAAAGCACAGTTTTGTTTGCAGATGTTCTGTTACTTGTGAGGACCTCCAAAATGGAAAGTATTAAGCTTGACTGTGCAAGTATAGCTCATGTCTTTAGGTCTTTACACAGCTGGGGATGAGCTGACCACACCTTTTTTAATGTCATGGATTCACCCCATTCCACCATAAGAGCACTGCAGATAATTGCTCTATAATGTCTATAATAGATGCATTCACCACACAGGTCACGGGTCTTCTCTTATCTTAGAGAACCAGAATGTATATTGTATTGCAAACTACGTCGTCTATAAATACCAAGTATTAACTCTGAAGAAATGTTAATCTCTCATACCTGAAGTTTATTATCCACAAAATAAACAGTCGTGATTATAAGGTCAGCATATTAGAAAATTATAAGATCCTAGTTCCTACTACTGTGAATGCCAAGTTTTTAATACAGCCCTGAACACTTTCTGTATTTTTTGCTATACTTACCTAATTACTTACCTAATTTTCAGTGTAAACTCTAGGGATCAGATATTACCTGTAGTACTGTGACAGTACAATAAGGCATGATGGATTGTTTCACATACTGTAGAAGAAAAAAACAGAGATGTTACATAAAATGTTATTAAGCCTGTGGAGATGGTGGAAGCTGTATTTTATTATGTTAGTGAGGACTATCACAGTCTCACAGTAATCTACGAGCATGTTGTGATATAGGGAAAATTTGTGCATGTTACTGTAAGATAAATGAGAGTTCTGCCTAAAATGGTAAACTGACTCATAGCTGAGAAGAGACTTTGATGCCTGTTTGCAAACTGATCACCCTTCTTTCAAAAGAAGCCTTTAATCTTGCAATGGTCCACCATCACCTGGTATAAATTCCTTGTTCTTCTTACTCTGAGATGTAAAAGGATATGCCCGTGTCACCTCATCCTGTTCCTGGCATCTGCTGAGGATCAGAATAGCTTGACTCTATCCAGAATTAAAATGAAGCTGAGTCAAAGACAGAAGTTCTTCATTTCACATGAAACCAGGCTGAAAAGATGACATCAGCGCCAGTCACTGGCATGGTTTTTTAAGTCGCCCAGGAGCTGCATGTATTTTATGCTTACTTACATCATTTTCTTCTTTTTTTCCTTCCTGCCTGGAAGTTAATCTGTCCACTATTGCCTTTGTGCCAAAAATAAAATGGGTCTTTTCCAGCCAGTGTCAGATGGAGAGTTAATAATGTGAATCAGATGGCTGCAATTGCCAAGACCCTTTATCAAGAAACTAAATACGTCAAACTCCTCTGGCTGACCAAGGCCTGAGGATCAGCCTCCCTTTTCATCCTGGAATTCTGTCTCATAATTTTTCCCCATTCTCTCTGCTTGTTGTGAGCCCATAATGCTTCATGGATCAGCTGAGTAAGCAGTGAAGTTAAACTACTGGACCTGTCAGTGTGACCATGGAACGGGGGAAACCGAGTGCCTCGTGTGCTGAAATTGTCACACCCACTTCTCACTCCGTTTATATTGCTGTCTTGTTGTCAGGTCGATCAGCACTAGATTAAAATCAGTTGAAGAATGCTGAAATATTGAAAAACTCAAGGAGAGTTTCTAATGTGTTGACTTTGACCTCAGAGGCGTAATCTTGGGGGATCTTTCTGGTAATCACGAGGAGTAGTCTGAGTAAAGTTAGCAGGAAATCAATTCTGAAGCAAGCAGAACAGGAGCAAAAGAAAACACAGAGTAATTGTGTGGGACCAAAAGGTAAATAAATGTGGAATCAGCTGTAAAGCAACTGGTGCAATGGCAGGGAAAAATGCAAGGCAAGATGGGTCGTGAAAAAGATTATTACTTTCTAATGTCTTTGCAACACCTTACTGCAATAGTAATAACAGAAGGAGTTAAGAAAAGATTTTTCTTCATTTTCATTGCTTCAATATTTGTTTTTCAGCCATAGGTTTTTCCTCTCCATCTCTTTCTTTCATTCACTCATTTCTCATTTTCTGTCTCATTTTATTTCCTTTGGGTCAAGCTTTGATAGGCACTAAACATGAACAACTTCCATCGGTCTCATTGGATTTGTCTAGTACCCAGCAAGGAGCTGATCTGAAGTTCAGTGACATTATCATCAAGTTCAGCATGGGGCTGGATCCTACCCAGCGTTCAACAGCTTTCAGAGTCTATGACCCACTGTTTTAATAAAGTGCTGCCGCTGTGCTAATGCTGTGGACAGGAGACCTGCCTATTTCCATGTCTTATTCAAAAATTATCAACAATATCTTTTTATAGCTCTCTATACATCTTTCACACACGTGGCACCGTGGGACTAGCTGGAGCATTGATTGGTAGGTATAATCACCTAAGAATCTCCTAAAGCATTAACTAAGGAAGGTTTCATAGAAGTTGTGACTATTAATGTACAGTCTATGTAAGAATGTGATAGTGGGGTTGAGAGGATGGTATGAGATATAAAATCCTATGAAAAGGGGGTAAGGAACATACACTTAATGAATATAGAGTGGCCTCGTGGCCTCTGATAGGAATAGGGTATGCACATTTGTATCAGAATGCATATATGTAATAGGGAACTCAAACTCTGTGTTAATTATGTAGTTGCCAAATAAACACGAATTTTGGGCCAGGTCTCTTCATAGGCATTCATCTGACAACACTTTGTTGCAACAAATATGCTAAGAACCTATCTTGCAGAGCAGGCTCTCACCAAGCTGAGCCTTTGGTCACGCTTCATGAGAGGACCATAGCTCTGGCAGTTCTGGAGAATGCCACCTCTGAGGTCTTTGGGACCACAGTGCTGTCAATATATACTTGCTATTGGAGGATGGCAGCAGCAACTATGACAATACATTTGTGCCTCATCTACGTATAAATATATAAGGATTTTCTGAGAGCCAAAAAAGGCCAGCAAAAAGTTGCTGAATATACCAGACTCACTGCAAATTTGATTCCAGGTATTGGTTTTGCTACAGTTTTCCCTCGAGAGGATGAGTAATAATGGAAAATAATGTTAAAAGTCTGTGTCCTTTTGTAACCGATATTATGTAAATATAATATATAACCCTGATTGAGTAATTAAGGTCATACTGTTGCTATGGGGGTGGCTAGTAAATTCAGTCCTGGTTTCTTTTCACAGATTTGCTGCAACTGAAGCTAATGGTTGTAATTATCCCACTCCCCAGGTCTTGGCAACCCATGCAAGTAACACTTTCTTCAACATTAACCATGGCATTGCCATGGCCAGCTGGCAGGTGGATTGCCCTGTGGCAATGGAGGAAAGTCAAATAGGGAAAAAATGAAACAAAGGACCAGAGAAGCCTATCCTCTAGGAGACAGAGGATCAGGAGGAAAGCTTGTGGATGGTTGAAAATAATAAGCTTATGGAATGACAGGATGTGTGTGCACATTTCTAGTGTCTGTAATGTTATGCATAAAGACCCACTCTTGATGCCTCTTTGCATTCATAATGTTCACAACTCCTGATGGAACATCTAGGAAAGAAATGAAATCTGGCTGGGCCAGCCTGGGAAATGCAGTCGCCCAAGCTCAGCACTGCAGTCTGGTGAGCCAGCCCACGGGCAGGGGAAATCGCAGAGCTCAGCTTGAAGAGGAATGAAATAGCAGGTTTTATACATGGCAAGATGAAGAGGCAGTGGGATAGTTCAGTGGGAAACCTTGCCATTCCTCTTGACAGACCATTTTTGCCAGTGTCTCTTATTCTTTCATTTTCTATCTATGTCCATTTAAATGTCTGAATGTCTTTAGCTCATTAATTTCCCAGAAGGGTCTAGCCCTTCTGATAAAGCAATTCCTGCCCCAATTTCTGCCAGGTCTTACTTCACTTTCACAAAATGAAAATTGAGTTTTAACTGGAAAATATCTTGCAGGGTATTGCTAGTTAGAACACAAAGTTTGGCAGAATGGGAAAAAGTCTGGGGCTTATTAGTTTAGTGCCATTGGAAATATATTTAAAGACAGAAAATCAGATAAGACAATTTTGTACAATATCTCAATTTTTAAACATCACATTGAATTGCAAACACTAGAGCAAACTGTATGCAATACTTCCAATTCAAATACGCTATCCCATGCATCAAGAAACTTGAAAGGCCTAAATGTTTCCATAAGCAACAAATGACTTGTGTGAAAACTACATATCAGATTTGCTGAGAGAAAAATGAAAGAAAGAACCCTGAATATTTGTTATGAGAGTATGTAAAATAAATTACATGAGATTTTTTGCAGAGTTTTAAATAAGAAGCAATCCAACATCAAAGGCATGAAATAGTCTGTCTAATGCATATATGGAAATAGTAACTTTGAAAATAAAATATACTTCCACTATTTTTTTTTAAAAAACCAAAATCAACTTATTTTATAAATGAAAGAAGTATGTTCAAAACATAACAATGTATAGAAAATTTTAGTGAAGCCTACAAATAAGTGTAGTTAAACAATAATCTTCGTATCTGATAACTCTTAGCACATTCAGTTCAAGAATCTCAACACATCTGTGAGCATGGCTTTAACAACTCCATTTTATTTGCTGTCCTAAATTTCCATATTAAGTAGTTGAGGCTCAGAGACACCATAGCCGAGTGTTGGGATGATGTTGTGACTGTGTTCAGGACTAAACTGGACACTGTGCTTGAAAAAAATACTCACTTGGATCATTTACTAATATGATTGGTTTGCTCACAGGAATGCCTTTTCTGTGTTGCATCACCAACTGCTGATCACAGTAGGAGGAGAATTCAATCTTTATTATGCTCAGGGTGGCATACAAAGTCCATGGAAGAGCTAAGCATGAAGGCATCAGCAGGAGGTTTTAATTCCCCGTTGGGAACATCCAGTTGCATTACAGCTGATACTGCAGTGGCATTCAAAGCCTGAGCTATGCTGTAAGCTCAAAGTGAGGCGCAGGCCTAGGATGTCTCTAATGGTGAACTCTACATTAAAAGAATAATTCAATCCTTAAATTAATAAGTCCTCAGTGATATTTAATGTGAGGCCTCTAGGCACCAAAAATGATGGGAACATAAATTTGCTTTACTGGAATCCTCTCTCAGTGTTTATAGAAAAGATGTGAAGACTATTAGTGAAAAGTAAAATAGTTAACTGAAACACACCACCAAGAGAAATGCTAGGGTTTAAAAGCAATTGTGACAACTGCATTACTAAATATTAAATTTCCCATGGAAAGGAACTACTGTTGATCAGGTTGACTTGCCACTGTAATTATCACATAGGGCACCTCTTCCAACAAAGGACTGTTGTCTTTTATTATTCAGGATCTATATTAAGGCAAAAGAAGAATAAATTTTATTTTAGGGCAGTAGGGGATGCTTCAGTCTAATCCTTTCACCTTCCACATTTAGGTAATGTTCTAATTCATGTGATAAAGAGACATTGATTACAGTCTACATGTTCATTAACCAAATGGAAGAAGCACATAGTATACTCTCAGCACTGCTAAGTACAGATAAAGGCAGGTTTATTAGCTTCCTGACCTACTATGTGGATAGAAATTCCATAGCATTTATTCTGTTCATATAAATCCTTGCTGTTTATGCTGAATTTGTGCTGTTTTGTTTGCTTCTGAGAATGGTATTTCATTTTGCTTTAGTCCATTCCAGATGAATGAGGAGTATAAATAACAGACCCAGTGTCAGGAAAAAAAAATGGAAACAAGCAGGCTCAGCAGAGCCACTGCATTCACCTCCACTCAGGTATGATATAGATATTGTACAGCACAGTGAAAGGGGGAGAGTGGCCAGCAGCCTCCCTGCAGGGTTGTAAGACAGCCTCAGGGTTTGTGCTAAGTGTGCTGGATGGTTTTGTGTCTTTAACAAATACTAAATTAAAAATCACTGATGGCAGAGCATAAGGCTGCCCTGTAGCCTCTGTTATCATGGTGTCCTGCAGTCACAGCTCGGTTTAAATGTGGGCTGAACCTCCCCAGCTCCCGCCACCAGCTCCAAAAATACTCCAGGCATTCAGTGATTCAAACTTCCTGGCTTTTGCTTTCTTAACTAATCTTGCTATTTCTTTTCCTAATCTTAGACAAAGAGGGAGGAAGGAGGTGGAAGGCAGGAGGAAAGGGAAGCCTGGCTCTCGCCAGCTCCTGTCCCTGCTCCCAGTCCTGCACCCCATCAGAGAGGAAATGTAGTGAAGGTGCTGGGCAGGGAGGGATGCTGTTTTCTTGTGGAGGAGCAGTAAAGTTAAGATCAACATCTTCCACAGAGCAGAGAGCCTCATGCACGGGCAGGGATTGCTAATCCTTCTCTGATCAGCCCCAAACTCCTCTTGGACATTGGTGGCCATTCCCAGCCTCCCCCAAGTCCCTGCAGCCCCTCAGTGCTCTGCAATTCCCCAGCCCTCCACCCTGGCTCTCCCGCAGGACCTGCTCGGCTGCCTCCACAAAACTGCACCTTGCCTGCAATCATGGAGGTGCTTCTGACAACCTGTGATGCATGGAGGCTTGAAGCAATGTGGGAGAGAATAAAATAGGTATAAAAAACCTGAAGGGCAGACAAAATATCTGTTTTCTCAATAACTAAGGAAGCAAATTTAACGGGATTTGTTTAGATTTGGTGGGCTGTGCTTTAAACACTTGTAACATCAGGAATGAAATGCTGAAAATGAGCCTGTACTTGATAACTTCCTATTGTTCTCTTAGACAGTATATTGAAAAAAACATGCACCAAATTATATTGTCTGACTTGCAGCTTATGGGCACAGTTATTCCTGTTTTCTTTAAGTGTAAATGAAGGAAAGATCAGAAGTTAGCTGCAGAAGTTGGAAATAGTAGAGATATTGTGAATGTGCCATAAAACTGTGCTTTATAAAAACAGGCAGGTGGACAAACATCTGTTATTAGTTTAGTTTTATTCAGATAGATGGTCCAAATGCCTTTTTTTTTTGTCAAAACAAATGTTTTGTAAGTGGTATGTATCAACAGGCCACACCATATGGCAGGAAATCTCTTCATGTTCCTCACTATTTTCTGTTCTGTGAGATCAGTTACATCAAAGTTACAATACTGTTATAGGAGCAGGCTATAAATTGGGGTTGGATAAAATACGAAATGACTAGGATATTGGATCTGGCATGGCTGTTTCCTCTTGAATTAAGTCATAGATCCCCAGCATGTATTTTGACAAGAGAGAGACTTTTATCAGTGCTGGAAACCAAGCCCTCCCATTAAACATGAGGATATCACAAATAAATTTGGGGATTAGAATAAAATAATGGAGAAAAAATAAGAGGAGGTCAAGAAATGGTGCTTCCAAAAGTTTTTTTTTAAAAAAAGCGGGTTTCATTATAGCCTTATTTTGTTGCAGATTCCTGGTCACCTCAGCTGGAAGCCTCCATCTGCCATCGACGTGAAGGAGGGGCTGCAGTGGTTGAGGGCCAGCCCATCTCCCAGCCTGGAGGCCATGTGTTGTTCCCTTGGGAAATGATGGCCAGAGACCCTAAGCATGTGAATGGAGAATCCATCTTGTGAAATTTAAACATAACATTAGGTCTACGGGGCAAGCTATGCTGCTAGGAAGCAAAGGTATGAATGCAGTTGTAGAATTTTGTATTCCCTAGCCATGTTGTTAGTGTTCAGTAAATAATTGATACCTTCATGCAAATGGGATGAGGTTCCTCCATCCATGTCTCTGTGAAATGGCAATAAGGATGCATTTCCCTACCTGATCAGGTGCTGTAGGTCCTCCTGTTACTATAGTGATGGAGGCTACAAAGGTTTCCAAACCAGTAGGGAAATTAACCAAGCAATCAAAGAGAAACGCAGTCTTTAAGATAGCTGGCAGAGGTCAAGATAAGACCCCAAGAGCTGCCAGGGGACTAGCTGGAAGCAAGTAATTTGGTTTCTGGAAAAGGGCTTAGCAGCAGAGATACAAATAGGGGGAACACCCCTGAGGTGCTGCTTACAGGTGGGACGGCTGAACAATTTGAGGTCAGGGGTGGGCTGACACGTCTAACAACTCAAGGCTATGCTTGCAGAGTCACCCAAAAGCACTTCACAGACTCCTGCTTCTTCCAGCTATGTCCTGACTGCAAGCTGGAGTGACACATGCATGTCTTCTGTTCCTCTCAGCCCTGGTTCTCATGGGAAAGGAACGTGGTTACGCAGGTCTGAAGGAAGCCACAACAAATCCGGAAAGGCCCCAGCTTTGACTAGTGGGGAGACCAGAGCTGTGGGGTGCCCCTGGTGCAGCAAAGCCAGAGAGAGCAGTGGTAGAGTGATCAGCTGTGCCCAGGGAAAGCAGGGCAGATGTTTAACAAACACAAATCCTGAACTTGTGGTGGCACTAATTAGACCAGCCATGTAAAAGCAAGTAGGTCTCAATGTTTAACTTCATAGCAGTTTGTGTAAACTCACTCAGTGCATTTATTTTTGTTTTTACATTTTAATTTTGACCACTTCTCTCCCTTACTCCCTCCCCCCCCCCCCCTTTATTCCTCCTTTTTGATACAGAGGCAAGTGGTGGTGTCCTATTGCTTGCTTGCATGCTCTGGCAAAAGCTGCCTTTGTATATAATCCTTTAAAGGAAACTTTTGCCAATTGACAGAGTAGCTGCAAGGTTGCTTAACTTCTTGGAGGGGAGAGAGGGGCAGGGAAGCAAAACTAACAGCCTGAGAACAAACCCTATGGATAGTACGATTTACAGGCTGGAACTGTTCAAAACTGTGCTTGCACTGCAACTTTCCTAGTGTACATGCGCAAAAATATGTATTGTCTTAAATTTACTTAAAAACAAATTAATTTGGAAGACCTACAGATTTTAGACGTGTTTTAGGTCAACCAGTCTGAGGCTGTAATGAAAATTTTGCAGCAGTGTTTTGTTTTCTTTGTGTCAGTTTTGCAGACACTCCTCTCAAAAATGAATTTGAGACTAGTTTAGTATGAAGAGTCATCCACCATCCACCAGGACTATTTTAACATCCTCTGTTGTCATGTGACAACTGCATTTTTCTTTAGCACTGGTTTTGCATCATCACTTAACTAGCAGGTGATATTTAAGGAGTTGACTGTCATTTCTCCTGCCTCAAGCTGCCATTGCTATTTTAGCAAAACGCTGAAAATGAAGGATAAATAACTGACATAACCTTAACATTTCTTAACATATTCTCATTTCATTTGCTGAGAAAAGTGATTTCTGTCATACCATTAGTATAGTTTCTTCATTTTCTGCCCTGCTGACAGTGGAAAATACCTTGGCTGCCCACTTACCATCAAAAGGAAGTTACTGCCTGTGGCAGAGCTACCAGCATCCCAAGGGGAGAACTGCCAACATCAGCAATCTCCCAGTCTTGCCCCTTCCTGATCTTGGCACCCACACTTGGCACCCACAGTAAACCGCACACCACTATATCCCATACCATGCACCACCTCTCACACCTGGCAAGGGAATTAGATTCAGCCTCAGACTGGCAAATCCTCTGGGAAGACGTGCAAAACTGTCCATGTTTGTCTGACATACCAATGGAATTATGAACACAAATACTTACCCCTTTTCCTCTTTTTAGCAATCTCAGTCTGGTTTAATTGTTTTATGTTGCTGTCCATCACTGTAAAACTTAGAGCAAAGCTGTCTGAGAGCAGTCTGAGTTAACAAAGGGGTCCTAGTGCATGAAAGTTTACTTTAAATCCTGTACTTTGAGGGGTTTATGAGGACTGCTTCCAGGCTGGTAGAAGAATAGCTGGAGCTACATTGGTTTGTGTTTTGTTAGGAAAATGAGATTATTGTCATCTAGTCTAGGGAAGATTCTGGGCACTCTGGTTTTGGTGAATTTTTAAAGCAACCAGTGATGGATGATAACCGCTCCTAGTTATGGAATGTATAGAGGGAAAAACTATGGACATGAACCTATGGTGAAGTCAGGAAGCTTAAATCTTTTGCTTGGCTGAATTGATTCCAAATATTCATTAGTCAAGGGGCAGAGTCCAGGACATCTCCATTTCTTCACCTTTAGCAGGCCATACCCCAGAGCAGAGCACAGAATGAGGGACTGCTTAATCTCAGGTGGGTAACACACAAACCATATAGCTACACTCTTTCAGGGACCATCTGAAGGTCAGTAAAAGTGCGTTTTATGAACCGAGATACTTATTATGGTTTGATCAGAAACACTGTGGCCATGCATAACGCGTGAGCTTGCATAACATGCAAGCTAATAACCACTGTGAAAGGCAAAGTAAATTAATTTGGGATTAAAGTAATGCTCGCACGGTTATTGAGCTTCCAATTGACTTCAAGCGCAGACGTGAGCTGCAAAAGACAATAGACCTAGTTCCTGTTACCCACATTGCATGTATAACTCTTTCCATGCCCCTGAGTCTGCTTCTATCATCCTTGAAACTTTGGTATCTCTTTGAAAAATGGCTCCCTTCAAACTTCAGTTTTGACAAGTAAACAAAAAAGCATCTTAAATGAAGTTGTACTATGGTAACATTCTTTCAGTTTAGCTGAAATGTGATATAAAACCTTGTGGAGGGAAGCAGCTGCATCTCTGTAAAGAGTCATGAATAATGTATTTTTTGTTTTGTTTACAGAAGCACCTTTGTCAGTTGTTACTGAATGTAAGGTAAGAAAACTTGTACTGACTCCAAGTACTGCTGTAGACCCTAGCTAGTCAGAAAGGCATGGAGGTAATAGTTCAACAAATTGCACGGGCTCTCGAAGATAGTTAACTGTAGAAGATGCACATTCACACACCTTTCAAAGTCTGCATTTTCTTTTAACATGTGTCTGCACTTTTTTTTGATGCATAAGCTGAAAAATTGTGACTTCAGTTTCACAACTGCAAATTCAACTGAGGAAGAATTTTGAAACAGTGGTTGAAAGGAAGTAAGATCTGAGAGCTTACAGATGGGGGATTTGCCTAAGAGAAGCAGCCACTCTTAAAAGAGGAATCCCACAGCCCAAGAAATTGCATCAAAGCATCCATGGCAGGTCCTCCCCCAGTGGGTGGCTTCCCGCTTGGACCACAGCTCCATGTTTTCCTGCACGTGGGATGGCTCGTACCCCCAGAGCCCCTTTCCGTGCTCCCTAGCTGCGCAGCCTCCCCGTGGGGGGCCCTGGCTGGGCTGCGCAGCCTTGCCAGGCGCAGTGCCGCTGCTGGGGTCTGCAGGACTCTCCCTCTGAGCGGACCAGGTACTCTTTAGGGGAGGACAAGTGATCGCAGAGGTAACACATTAGGGGGCCCGGCGTGACTTTGGTTGGCTTCTGCTAGTAAAAGATCAACCAGGACGTGCACTTGTCACACTGCATTTAGCACAGGTTGTCTGTGTATACACATACACACACAAATATGCATGCGTGTATATACATATATATAATGGCATCTGTCTTTCAACGTGTATTTTTTATACCTTTTTTACTCTGTTTTTGCACAGATTTTCAAACTTCCTGCTGATAGGTGATCTGATGTTAATGTAAAAATGTACAAATGTGGTTGCCATCTCACCCGAATTAGACCTGCAATCACAGTGGTACGCTAAGTTTAATTTCTTCTTGTGAAATTAAAATTATGACATGTAATTTCTCCACTGGGTCTGTAGAAATGCTTTTGCTTTGGTGCCTGTTGCTTGTCTCTGTTTGCAAACTTCTCAGTCATAACTATTTTAAGACAAAGTATCTGTTTCTACATAGATGTTAATCTGAAAATGCTTCAGGCTTAACCACCTCCTCCACCCTGATTTATGATGGCATTGCCAGTCCTCTGAGTATCTTTTAAATTTCAAGCAGGAAATACTTGAATTGGCACTGTCCTAACACCAACAAAACAAGAAAAGCTGTATTCAAGTACATACAGGAGTTTTCTGATAAGCTTTTCTGACTATAAACAGCACCAGATGCACTGGAAGAAGCTGTAAAATGTTAAGCATAAATAGTTGTGTAATATCTTGCTTTTTAGGAAAGTTGCTTTCCAAACTGAAGCAGTTTTCTGACTCACAGGCTTTTTTACTTCGTGAGCTACAGTTGCATATATTATTATCCATACTGGAACTTAGTTCTTTTTCAAACCCACTATACCTTGATTTGTAAACTCACAGGATTCAGCTTTTGGCACACAGGTACAACTCATTCCTGTTCACTTTCTTATGACAGGAGCATGTGCTCAGCTGCTTTTCTAAATCAGAAGGATAGTTACGCAGTCATGGTTGGCTGAAAGACATGTTCCTACTGGCCAACAGATCTGCAGGTTGATCAAAACACTCCAAGTTCTGGAGAATTAGTTGTACTAATTTTCCTTTCTGCGTATCTCAGCTTAGGTACTATAATATTAGCAAGGTTTGCACTTCATTAGCACTGCTGACGTGAAAATTTCACCTCCTGCTGTAGCCATTTCATTTTATACTCACAGGCTGCCTGCCAGTGATCGAGCAGTGACTTCAGTGACCCATTAGGGTATTGATTTATGTGTTTGTATGACTCTCTTATTATCTTGTTTTGATTTTGGTCTGTTCCAAATTATTCCTGAGGCTATCTCAGCAGCCAGCTGACCCAGGAACTGAGTAGTGACTTTGTTCAGCTTTCTTGCCTCTCCTGCTGGCTCAGCTGGCTCAGACACAAAGGGACTGCAGAAGAGCCAGGCAGGACTGAAGCACATGGAGAGGGCTTGCTGAGTAAATATCTGAATAGGTGCAGTTGTGCAAGAATCACGAACATGTACAAATGCAAGAACAAAAGGAGAAAATTGAAACGGAAGGGACAAAATGAACAGGGGGGAGCTAACTGTCTTCAAGGTCAGACACTGAGATGGAGTGGATTCATAGAGGTCTGAAAAGCAGGAGGTCGGTCTTGAACTATAATTTGAAACCAGATAGAAACTAGTGTGCGGATATTTGGACATCATGGTGCCTGAAGGGGCAGAGTGATCTCTCTGTAGTATTGTGGACTCCCTGGATGATTGCTAAAAGCTGTTATTAAGAGGTGGGGTGCAGTGATGAAGATAAGCGGCTTCGTGGCAATAACCTAGTAGTACAATAAGACAAAGAAGACATGCAAAAAGACAAGGTCAATCTGGTTAAAAATATTAGTGACTTCAGTGTAAGTTGTGGTCAGGATCTCATGCTTTCCCCTTTTCCTTTCTTATTTACTTTAATGTATGTCAGGCATATGCAATGTGCTCTGAAAGTGGCTACTTCAAAAGAGAAACTGTGTTTTCTTGTTCCAGTTTTTATATTCTTAGTATTCCTTCAGATCTCTGTCTTCACAGAGAGCTACGTTCCTGATGATTCCAGGTATTTTTCACTTTGAAAGAACAGAGAGATTGTATGCATTGGTCAAGGAAATGAAATTCATGAGAGATTGAGATATTTTTTATAAGATGAAAACTAAAACTAGGGAGCAGACACTCCTTTCTGAAATGTTTTTATTCTCCTTTCTGTGCGTCTTGTTACAAGACCATGCCATATTGCATTACCACCCAATTTTCAGAAAATTATTGTCACCAGTGAATGTACAAATTCCCTTTTTTTCTGTGCTTTATAATGGTTCTGGGATTGGCTGCATACTGAAAAGGGAGAGATGAAAAATTGGGGGAATGTAATTTAAAATATCTTCCCCTTGAGATTTAATTAATCTTAAGTATAACCAGACTCTATGCCTTGTGCAAGGTTTGTTTTTAAACATTTTAGCAGTCATTCACTAGGTTTGGGGTTTTTTTATTAGATAATTGCTAATAATAGCTTAGCATCAAGCAAAGCAAAAGTCCTATACAAAAAAGAGGAGGCATCCTTTTATCATCCACCTTGGCAGGTAAGCACCATGGCAGAACTCCTGGGAGGCACAGAAACTGGGAATTTATTCCATCCGAAAACACAAGACCAAGGTCATGCTGTAACTTTCCTTTTCTTAAAAATTATTTTCCAAAATCATGAGCAATGTGGAGCAAAGCCCCAAACACATTGTTATTATTCTGAAATTTTGCAAGGCTGTTCTTCCTGGTGTGGCATGTTCAAGTCTTATTACTTCCCTGCTCAGTAAAAATGAGAATGTAATAATGCAAGCACTCAGAAACCACAAAGGATACAAATGTCATTTTTTCTCCTAGCTTCCAAGATTGAAAGAACAATTTAGTTTTTGTTTATTATCCAGGAAAACATCCCCCTCCCCTTGGCATAATTTGTATTTGCAAATAAAGTCAGCTTTGTAGTTGTCCCCCAGATTGCCAGTTATGTGAAATACAATCACCAAAATAATTATTTCCAAATCTCATTTTTATAATTTCAGCCTATGGCAAAGCTGTTGTTTCTGAGGTAGGCAGAGATCCTGTCACGAGACAGGGCACATCTCCTGGGCTATTCAGTCAGGCCAGTCATGTTATTTGAGTATTATTATGATAGGAAAGGAAGCATCATCACTGATCTGCAAAGGGTAGAGAGCACAGTGAGTATCCACTGAGTCTGAAACAATTTGTTTCTGCATGGAAGAGAAAGGAGTCTGTGTTTTAAGGTGATGACCCGTCGCCTGGAGAGAGTGAGAAGTATATTTAGTGCTTTGAAGTTTAGCGTGCAAACCTCTATTATCTAAAACTGGTTTTATCACAGATAATTTCCTCATTAATGATCTGGAGGAGGCCAAATACGTGTATTAT
Organism: Gorsachius goisagi; assembly: GCA_018403395.1. Classification (NCBI taxonomy): domain Eukaryota; kingdom Metazoa; phylum Chordata; class Aves; order Pelecaniformes; family Ardeidae; genus Gorsachius; species Gorsachius goisagi. The sequence goes on from BOSO01007666.1 coordinate 21,522, forward strand.
TCTTATGAATTTTAAGTCTAGGGCTTTAACTGCGTGAACCCTGCATTCTTAGCCATACCAAGCATAGAGGCAGTTTCCCTAAGGCTGCGCAATCCGCATTCTGCTTAGGAATTCCTATGTTTTGACCTGCACTGTGCCACGTGTGTTGCACCTGCCTGTCCTCGTCAGGGTGTGTTGGCTGTTGCACAGAGCTGAAATGTAAATTGGCATTTATAGCACCTGACTGACAGTTAGCAAAAATTATTTGTATTTCCAAGAGAATTTGGCATTGCCTCTCTCCCGGTACCTGATGGGGTGGAAGGAAGAAGCAGTGGTTTCTGACAGTTCTCCAGCCTGGGCACTCCTGCAGGCTGAGCCAGGCCATAGTTAAGCCTTGACTAATTCTTTGCTATGGCATTACGACGTCTACTTCAATTAAATAGGATTTCAATATGCACTTTGTAAGGGTGGAAAGGAAAGCCATTAAGTGACATGCTAGGGGTCACTGAGGGACTTCACCTTGCACACAGAAAATCCAGTAAGTGGGGCTTTTGTTCCCTTTAGTTTACAAGATCAAGTATGGAGGAACCATCGGCAAAGAGAATACATTTAGAATATTTGTTTCCTTGCTCTGTGCTAAGCTCTCAGATGAGCCCAGCCTCTCTGGAATCTCGCAGAGAGTTAATAATCTGGGGAAATGGACATTAAGTATAATATTTCTCAAAGTCATGCAGGAGGAAACAGATGCCACTTAAAAATAATAGAACAATCCTTAGTATGATTAATATGGGTTTCCTTAATACGTTTAATAAGCCTTACATCTTCACTTTGAATTTTTATTTTTCATTTCTGAATAATTCACAGTCTACTGCTTGGAATAACATAGAGAATCTCTGTTGATTTTGACTTTGTTCTTATTCCACATTTACCTTTATCTTATATACTACCTATAGGGAAACACAAAAAGATGGAAGTTTCATCCTGAGACTCCCTCTAAAATTTATGTCAGTTTTTGAGATATTTTTAGATTTTTTTTTAAATAAAATTTGACATATAACCCAAACACTGTTTGTCAACATGCAAGGTTAACTGAAAAAAGTGCTAAAAAAAAAAAGAGGGGGAGTGGGGGTGTAATCCAGCGATCCACCCATATATGTTTTGTTAATTCAGGATTCATTGATCAGACAGTGACTCCACTTCAGTGCGTTATCTGTGTTTTAGCTGTCTTTAATAGGGCAAATAAAATGAACTATTTTCAGTTAAATTCTGGACATTACTCAGATGTTTCACCATTTAAAAAAAAAACACACAGAAATAATAATCCCTACTGAAACACGGTAGTATCTTTGTGCTGTAGTAGTGATTGATGATGTGGTGGTGAAGATGTAGTGGTGATGACCATTAACTTATGCTACTGGAACACACAGCCACAGATGTTTTCTGTCTTCCTCCAGCCAGTTGCTTTCCCTTGTGCTTCTGCACAGTGCAATGCAGAGAGCAAGACCGATGCCTCTTACTCCTTCCTTGCTGCTGCAATGGAGGGCAACAGTGGGTCCTCAGGGAAGCCTCTTCCCCTGGCAGAAATTCTTGTTTTCATCCCTGTCATTACCCAAATCTTCTTATCTGCTACTGGTTTTTTTTCCTCTACATGGGAGTCCCTCTGGAAGCTTGTTAGGGCTTTGGGCTCATGAGATATAATGGCCCAAAGTGTCAGACATGAGATGTGTACAGCATATGAATATCATTAAGGATAAAATGAAAAAAAAAATCTGTTCAGAAGTGTTAAATATATGCTATACACATATATATAATATAACATAATTACAACATAAATACCCCTATGGATTACATATCTTGGGAAGTTCAGTTATGTTACAGATGCCTGATTTCCCCTTAGTAATGAATATGTATATTACATAATATATTGCTTAAAGATCTTACATTTCTTGCTACTTTTTGGCTATAGGGATCATATATGGCTATGTTAGAACCACTTAAGGCATTGTGGCATGTTGCATGTTTGTCATCTTTGCCTCAATTGATTTCTGTCTTTAAGGGGTTTTTAAATGTATGTCAAGAGTAGAGAAATAAATGGATAGATTTTAACTTCTGTCGTGTGTTATTATTTTGAATTGTTTTCAGAGTGATCCAAAATGATTGGTAGAAGTGCATGGAAATAATCCTCTGTTGGTCCTAAGAGTCCCAGCTTTCTTCTTCTCTCACTAACAAAATAATAACAACAAAAGCAATAATAAAAATTAAATAAAAAACAGAATTAAGCCATTATGATTACTAAGGAAGGTCTCCAAACTGTAATGGGTGCAGTCTGATTGTGTTTGCAAAAACTCTGAAAGAGAAGAACAGATGTGTTAGCTAGTGTCTGTAAGTTTTGGTCAGGAGTACAGTGACACTACTGTTAGTTTTTCTGTTCAAAATGCTTAAGAAATTAAGTATCCCATAATGGGAACATCTTGAATAACCATAGGCTTTTAATACTAGACAACCTGAAGGGTGTTGGTAGTTACATTTTCTCATAGGGCAAATCTTAAACTTCTTTAAAAATTCCATGAAATTCATTATTCTCTATTTTTATACAATGATCTAGGTTGAAAGGAATTCCTGCAGGTCATCCAGGTCTGCTTCCTGCTCTCAGCAGGGGTAACTTTACTGTTCAGATTGCTCAGGGCTTTGTCCATTCAGAGGGTGAGAATCCCTGAGGGTGGAGATTCCACAGTCTCCCTTTCCACCACAGAAGTCATCAAGTTTTGTATGAAGTTTTTCCATTATTTGAATGATCTCAAACTACTTTTTATTCTTTCTGATTGAATAAACCTTTTTGAAAGACAGACTGATGCTTGACATTTTTCTGTCTTTATTGTCATCTCTCAAGGTATGAGAACAGCGGTGAATGTCAGCTGCAACCCCAGCACAGCAATGGACTTGTGTCACATGCAGTTTTGAACAAGAACTTTCACATTCAAGCATTGTAGACTGCATCCAGAATGCTGATGGACAAACTGCTGCAGAGAGCCCTTCTTTCTCTATCTACATGTGCATAACCATATTGAAAATGCAGGTCTGATTGATCCAACCATAAGTATTTCAGGTACAGTTCACAAGGCTTTCTGGACCGTCTTATTTAAAACAACCTTAAGATTAAATTTAACCTCTTGTTTTTCTTTTTGTTGCAAAACAACCTTTCCCAGAAAAACCTTGAACTTTATGCACTGTCAGAACTGTGTATATTCCAGAGCAGGATTTTAGCAGCAAAAATGCTGCGTAGCTTGGTTCTTTCAACAAGTTGTATTCCTTCAGTCAAATGTTTGATTCACTGAATTTTACCTGAGTATTTGGATCTCCAGAGTAGTTCTCGGAGTGGTAGAATGGAGCTACCATATGAAGGTGGTTGCTGATAGGTGAAAGACATGGGTTTTAACTAACATTTAAGATTGCAACACAAATAAAGAAGACACATATGCAGGTGGACGATTTTTCTGATTCCACTGGAAAAAACCTACCACTCTAATAGCTACATGTTGTCCTGTGTATGATTTCTTTTTATTATGTTTGAAATGTTAAGTTAAATATTGTCTATATTTTCTCTTTAAAAAATATGAATGTAATTTGTATTTAATGAAACCAATGAGGGTGATAAAAGGAATAGACAGTAAGAATAGGGTAGTATTTAAGATGAAAGAGTTACCCCTCTGGGTTAGGAGGGATGAGTAAAAGTAAGAAATGAGAACTGCAGATGTCCAGGCCCTCAGCTGATATAAATTGGCGCTGATACCAGGAGAAGCCATTTCATAGCACCTGAGGTCCAGTGTTACAGAAAAGATGACTGTGAAATAAGAGGCATAGGCAATTACTTTTGAAAAAACTCATTTATAAGCTAAAATAATTGAGATAAACAAAATTCAGCTCTATGGTGTAAACAAGTGACTGAAGATACTCTCATTTTCGATAATGTTTCTTCTTCATGGGGGATTTAAAGAGAGGATACAGAAAACATAGCCCTTAAGAAAAGAATTAGAAGACAGCTGAAGAGTTTAAACTAGTGAATCTGACCTCAGCTTCCAGGGATTTTCATTTTTCTGAAATGTTCTTCTTGTGGCTTAATATGAAGAAAGGGAAATCCCTTTGCATCAACAATATAATGTGAATCTAATCTTAAAAATATGCTTTTGCATCATCAGATAAACTATTAAGTGAACATGCACATTGTCAGAAGAATTATAAATTTTCATGGCAGTAATAAGAAGGGATGACATTTCATTAATTCATGTATTGTATTTCCTATTTATTTTATCAACATTAACACTGACACTAGTTTTTCACATTTTTAAACAGGTCAGGATTCAATTTACAGAATGACACCATGTAGTATTATTAGATCTGTTTTGTTAAGAGTTCAGATCTTAGATAATTAATAGAAAACTGACACCAGGATTACATTAATTATGTATTCAGGAGAATTTCATCTGGATGATCAGTTTAGACATCTTTTTATCTAATGATTACACTCAGCTGATAGCTACTGAATATGTAGAGTATTAAGCTGACCAGCTAGAACTGTGTATTTCAGCAAACTCTTATTGTGACAGTCAGGTAAGTTCTAGAATTTGTATCAGGAATTTGTATCTAGAATTTGTATCACATACTAGAACTGGCTATGATTAAAGATCCCCCAAGCTGTTAAGCTAAGGCTAAAAGGAGGGCAGGTTTGGTGCTGATTTTTTTCCTGCCTGGAAATCAACAAACAAAATCACTTCAAAAGGCTTGAAGAAAAAAGAAGGAAAGCAGAAGGTATCTGGAATGAAAGCAAATGAGTTTTGAGTTTAGAAATCCTATTTTGGAGAAAAACTCTGTCTTCATGCTAATCCTAGCTAACAAGCATTCTCCTTTGTCATATGCACCACCCTCTTCCATTTCCATCTGTGTTAGAGACTGATGGTGCCTAGAACTCTGAGTTGGAGTGTAGATATGCAAGCAAAAGATTATAATCTAGAAAAATCTTTATTTGGTAGTCAGTGACCCAGGGGTGCCAGTGTACTCTTGGGATTTGACCAGGAAATCCCTAGAGCACTTGCAGTTCTGCTTCTGCCTCTCTAAGCACTGAGCTTGCTGCACAACACCCGAGGCTTTCCAAGGTGCCAAAATCAGAACAGTGGAAAGACCCTTGGTGTGTTTTAGTGTGATGGCAGTGCTGTTTCCCTTTTAAATTTTAAAGAGTTTCCGACAGCACTGTTTGTCTCGGCTCTGAGAAAAGAAAAGGAGGATGGTGGCTTTGGAAAAGATTGACTGCATAAAATGCCAGCACAAGTTAGTACAAGTCTGCACTGCGCAGAGTGCCAGTGTGAGCTGCTGTTTAAATAACTGCAGGTTCCCACTCCTGGGCAATGGCTGCTGGTGTCAATCACTGTGTTGCGCTCTTCCTAAGGCCAAAATTTCAAAATTATCACAACTATGCCAATTTGGAGTAAATTATAATCTACCCTGGTGTCTGTAGTGGCTTAAACCGCTTCTGTCATTTGTTTTGGCGGCTAGTGATTAATCAGAAAGGAAGAGTAACCTGAATGCTAATTCCACATGCTTTGTTCTTCAGCCATCTGTCCTGTAACAGTCTGATGAAGCTTGCTCCAGGGACTGTCCAAGGCACAGACCGGAAAGATAAGTGTCACGTCCTCCCCGTGAAGAAGGGAGGTTTGGTACTGCAGCAGGCCATGAACAAGTAAACACTGAAATAAAAGCTCTTACATAAATTTGTTGAGTGTCTCTGATGAATTGTAAGTACAAGTCAGATGTTTAAAACCTTCAGAGATGCTGGTTTTTTGTTTAAAGCTCCACAGCTCTGCATGTATTATTGATTTCATACTTTTCTGTACAGTTACAGTATTAACTCCTGACTCAGCTACTAATGCTGCACAGGTAAAAAAAATTGGAGTTGCAATGATTGATTTTGGATAATTGAGAGATCTTTGCTGAGCTGGCCCCATTCTTTGAAAAACTTTTCCCCAGATCTGACATACAGATACGGGGAGATTTTACCAGCTCATCCTGGCATCTGGTGCTTGAGCCTTGAACTTGGACCTCTGCTTAGCTCACTGTGTGAAACTGTGTCGCTGCTGTATGCTCATTTCCCCAAACAAAATCCTCATGCAGTGAGCGCTGGGTGTTGGGGGTATCACAGCTGGGACTCCTCAGCAGTAGAAATACACGAAGTCAGGAGTACATTACAGGGAGCAGCTCTCTGCTGTCCAAGTCACTCAGGTCCATTAACCCTACCTCCGCACCAGCCCCAAGCTGGTTCACATATGGGTCCCCTTCATACCAGGGCCATGATCCCAGGCACTGGGACACAGGTAGGATCACATCAGCTCTGCTGGACAGACGATTTGCTTTAACACATTTGTGCAGCTCAGTGCTTCTAGCTAATGGTCTGGAGACTGAAAATTGCAGGACCAAAGTGGAGCTTCAACTCCTGCCAGAGCCAGGCTGCTTTTGTGTGCATCCTTGCAGGCGTCTGAGCACTGTGGTCCCAACAGAGATGACCTTTCAGATTACATTTGAGAGTTGCGTGGCCCCTGCACCTCACTGAACGCCATTGGTCAGGTCTGGAATCTCCTTGCTGGAGCTGCAATTGACCTGAGAGCAGGTCATGGAGGGCCAATGTTTGCACTGGCGCATGTTATGCAAAAGGTGCCAGGTAAGTGTGCTCAGAAATACCTGTCTCTCTGCATTTGCAATTTGAATGTTGGAAAAGGGATTTTATTCAACCCCCTTTCTCTGGAATCTCTTCTGATTGTATGGTGAGAAATGCTTACAAAAGTTGGGTTTTTTCATGTGGCTAAGAGGAAGAAGAATGAGGAGGGATTATGCTGGTGCTTAAATTTGATCTAAAATACATTTGTAGTAAAGCAGAGAGAAGTCAGTGTAGAGTATTTTACTGGTATTATGTAGGTGACGTTATCTTTTAATGTTCTCTAATGTATGGTAAGAAATTTTCATAAGTTAAGAGTCATCATTAAGCATAGGTAGTTTTAAAGGCCAGTTGGTAACTTTTAAGTTAATGTTAACTTCTAAACTAAATTTTGTTAAAATTTTTTTTTTCTTTCTTGATCATACTTTAAGCACATAGACCAATTAACTCTTTGAAAAAATGAACAAAGTACTACAAGCATTGGAGGGCTTCCTGGTTTCACTGAGGTATTGCTGTTTAGAAAGCAATAGGTGGAATATTAATAGGGCTATGTCTGTGCTGCTCCTCTGCATTTCTGTGAAGGTATAGAAGAACTTAAAAAATCCATACTCAATAAAATATTTAATTAAAAAATCCCCATGACAAAATGGGGCATTCTTACTCATGCTGCAGCAACACCAGTTTTCTGGAGGCCAGATGAGTTCAATTAGCTTTTCTAATTATGTATGCCAAGCTTGGTACAGAAAGAATAAAAGCTATTTGCTTAAGTTGAGACATCCGCCCTTAGACTGTAACCTCATATTCATTGCCTGAGGCTCAGAATTGTCCTAGAAATCTGCTTTGAAATGGAGTCCAGAGGCCTCCCATTAGATCTTACAAAAATACACGTTTACAGGATTTTGGAAATGTCTACTTATTTGTGGCTTAGAAGCAATTTCAGAGAGATTGAGTATTCTCACCTTAAGCGAAATTCAGGAAATAAGTAAGTAAAGGACAAACCCGAGGATTATCCCTGGAAGTGCCCTGCATGTGATGCTCCCGCTGGAGCCTGTAGGAAGCCCAGGGACAGCCCCACCTGGGTCTGCTGGAGAGCACATTTGGGTTTTGGTTGGGGAGAGGAGCATACAGCAGTGACATGACCGTGTGTGCGTTCCTCTGGTAAGGTTGCTTTCCCTTCATGTTCCATCTCGAGCTTCCCTTGATCCATCCCGTGTGATCCATGCCAGCAATTGAATTTCTGAACTTCCTTCCTTATTTTCTGCCAGGGAAGTTGGGATGCCCTGCGTGATGTAGGAAGGGTCAGTGCAAGGCCGGTGTTCGGTGTGGCGGGAGAGAGGAGAGCACAGGTTTAAGGGAGGCAGGGTGAAGTCAGGTTCCTGCCATCAGTATCTTTTGACAAGGACTGACAGAGGCAGTTTTAGTGTAATTTGTCTTTACCGAAGCATGCTGGACAGCCAGACTAATTAATTCTGTACTTTACTGATTGTGAAGGGAATGTGCTCCGTGTCTCTGAAGCAATAACTCAACCATCAGGTCATCCAAAGATTGCTGCACTGCAGACCAGCAAACACTGTATTTACTGTCCCTTGCTTAACCCCGAGCATGCAAATTCTTTCACCAATGTCACTGCACCTCTTAAAAGGCATATTTTTAAGCATGTTAATAACTAAAAGTGACTCTAGGGATTTATGATTTTTATTTTCTTTGCAAGCATGACAGAATTTTTCTTCATGTGTGCTGGCATATTTTTGCTGACACTTCAAAATACAAGAGTGTTTTGTTTGTTTTGACAAGAATTCAATAGATAGTTCACATTAGGTACATGCTAATCCTTTTCTAAGCATTGGCCTGACATATCCTTTCCTGATCTATTAAGTGTTGCAACACCACTGTTGACAAACAGTGAAGCATGGCATTTATGAACATCTTGAGCAAAGGATTTAATAAAGCTTCTGTGTCTGGATCCTGAGAGACAGTGAACTTATCACCACAGTAATAATTAAGGAGACAAAGTACTAAGACTCTTGCTTGTGGATCCCCAGAGCAATGGAACAGGAATTGCTAGGGTAAGTGGAACTTCCAGTTCTTAAAATACTAATTAGTGCTGTAATTAGCAAGGCTTTTTATGTTAAAATTGGAATTTATGAAAAAGGGCATCTTATTGGACTCAAACTTAGTTTTCCAGTAATCCTATTTTTTTATGTCATTTTAATGTACATTGAAGGTTCTTCTTGGTGAACCTAATCTTACCGCACACATTAAATATATGAACTATTTGATGGTGAAAATAACAGGAAAATTTTGCTTTGATATAGCCCATAGAATAGAAGAGCTGCTTATATCTTTTTGAAAGCCCAATAGTTGTGTATTTTTCAGGCTTATAAATTTACTTTGCTTGATAATGCGATTTGTAAATATTGCTCTTTTGAGCATGGTCTGTGAATTTCCTGTGTTGCAACAGCATTATTAGTAAAGTATGTTTGTAATATTTAGTGCATTCCAAAATTTAAAGTCATATTTACCTATTAAATCTGAAATGAGATCTGTTTGATGATGCCTCAGCAAATTCAGTCTTTTCTAAGGAAGTCTTTGTTTTGAACCACTCTGAATTGAAATCAGATATTTTAGGCTAATTTTCTTCTGTCATTTTTTGTACCTTTATAATATTTCAATTTTATCTTTCAAAAGAACATATAGTTAATGTTTTACAACAAACCCAACAGTATTATCATGAAACATTTCTCTAAGTCCATTTGTATGTTTCCAATAAGGCATGCTTCAGAATTGCTTGTAGAAACATTATTAGGGATTTTGCCTCATCCTACCAATTAGTGTTTCCTGCAGGAATGAAATTCCCTTTAATATTCTTGATTATAGAGCTGCAAAGGAACATGCCGGGGAGATAAAAATACCCCGTTATAAGGGGAAGTAGCACAATGTAACTGAGTTGATCAAGGAAGTCCCCTGCTGATTTAAATTTGCTGAAGATCCCAATGGTGTGAAGGTGACCTCCTGAGACTACAATATCTTTCCTTTCCTGATTTTCCATGTTTCTGATAGCCCTTGGACAACCCCCACCAGCCCACAGCACCCCGCTGTGCTCCCTACAGTTTCCTGGATCTGTCACTGCCTCTGCTGCCAAGGTGGCATCAAGACAAATGCTGCTAGTGGCCATGGGGACAAGAGTTCAGGCTCTGTTTATGTAGTGATTCTGGCAGATGTGGCATAAATTCACTGTCACCAAATTTAGTCAGTGACAGAAGCACTTTCCAACAGAAGCTTTAAGTAGCATTGCAGGGAGGGTCAGACCTCTAAAGCCAGGAAAGTCCTTTTGCAAAGTTTTTTTCGGAGGGATTTGGTGAGGTTTTTTCAAAATATCTGAACATTCTATGGAAAAATAATATGCATGTCAGAAACAGTAAGTTTCATTTCAGGTCAGAATAATCTGCATCTGTGTTTCACCACCCGTTGATCAGCTTCTCACTTTTTGGAGAGGTCAAGTTGAAACACATGGGTACTTTAAAATTTGAAGGGTATGTAACCATTAAATACTTTTGCAAACATAATCATGGAGACTCTTAAGTCCTAACAGTAAAGACAATTTTCCTGAATAGTCTTACTTTCAATTATTCTGCTCAAAAAGTCCATATTTTCTTTTTTACTCTTTCTCATTAAAAGTGCACTCTCAGCAAGACTGCTCCCTCAGGTGATTTGCAGTATTTGGTGTCAAGATATGTTAACAGACTAGTTCAATTTGAAAAAAAAGCTAATTATTGCCATATGTTCTGCCCCGCTCCCCCCTCCCCCCCCAGGTAAGAGAGTATATCTCCTGTAAAGAAAGAAAATAGCAGATTTGAATACATAACTATTAAATGATACTCTTTCTTGAAGAAGTCTGGTAAGTGTTTTCTATTGTAATGACTGAATTAGCTAATAAATTGACTATTGAGTCAAACTGAGTATATGCTACAAGCTGGGAAATACAATTGAGCGTTTATGTGGTGATGAAAATTAGTATCATTTTAGTAGGTAATTAATCAGTTCTGCTTTCAGGTATAATGAAAGAGAATATTCTTTGATCTATTAAATTGGGTTTTCAGTCTTCTACAGTTCATACTCCTCAGTGTGTCTGCAAATACTTTTGCCCACACTTTTATGCATATACGTCAAAAAGATAGAAGAAAAACCTGACTATTACATTTTAATTAACTGCTAGAAAAAGATAGAAAGATGTTTCCATTGAAGAGAAAACTCAAATAAAACTGAAGAAAGCCCCATTTTGTCTGTACTGCTATTTCTTTAAGTGCATAAAGCAAAGAATACAATGCATATTGTGAGAATGGTCTTTATTTTTAAAAGGAAAATAATATATAGCCTTGAGAAATACAGTGGTGTGAAACAGGAGTAGCTGTCTGCCAGAAAGTCTATCTGATGCCAGAGGAATAGGGTATTTGCCAGATAAGTGACTGACAGGTCTTCTTGGCTATGGTGCAGTCCTCTCTTACAGCATACACAACTCCATAATGAAACAGGGACTCTGCAAAAGTTGGACTAGACTGACTGACTGGCTGGGATAGTTGTGGAATATTCTTCATTGGAAGTCTTTTAAAAAGGCTTAGTGTAACAAATGAGATAAATGACTTCCTGAAGATCCTTAAGCTCTTCACCTATGATTAAGTACTCAGATATAGTTACCATATCAAACTAATTTTTATTACTGACTGCTTGCAAATAGCAATGTGTCATACTTTCCAGGGGTGGGACAGGGGTGGGGAGGTAGGGGAGCTTAGCAGCAGTTTTGATTATGAGATCATCCTTAGCTGGGTTTGTAAATGTGGGCTTCAATGTCTAAATTTAGGCATTTGCAAATGAGTGGTAGTTTTAAGCTCTTGTCCATTTTTATTGACCTGAGTTTTCCTGTTGACTCAGAAATTTCTGTAACAGAGCTGTGGCTTAAATATTTTCTCAGAAAAAGTGTTTTCAAAATTACTTTTCCAGTTTCTTACATTTCATACAGCAAATGAATTTATTTATTTATCCAATCATAAGTTTCAGATGTATTTATAGCAACAGCTTTGCATTGCTGCACTGCTCTGTTTTCCTTACATGAGTTAAGAGGGCTAATAAAAATAATAATACTTTCCTGGGCTGGCTGAACACAAGACTGTAAGTTTGCTAATGCCAGCACAACGGAGGCAAGGAATGTGCAGAAGTGGGGTAAGTCTGCCATTTTCTGGCAGCAAAGCCCTCATAGCCCAACCTTTGCAGCTGACTATAAGCTGCTGGCTCTAATGTCTGTGACCTAGCAAAACAGGTTTGAGGCCAGCAACCACCTCTTCACGGTTATCAGCTTTCTGTTGTGTCTTGGGGTTGCAAAATGAACTTGCAATGCTCTGTGCAGTGGTGCCCAGATAGGTGGCAGGGTGGCCATGCAGAACCACCACTGCCAGTATGTGGGGAGGATGAAAAGGCGCTCTGCTGGGGTCAAGGTCCTCTCTCGTACTGCAAAGCCACAAAGTGCTTTATAGCTTCTTAGTGAAGAACTGAGAAAGTTTGTCATGTGCAAACCTCCACGATGAAACTACACAAGCCACACAATTCAGATTTGATTTTTCAGTGACCAAAGTTTCTACATCTGGTGTAGTGTACACAGAAAATTCACCTGCGGATCTCTAGCAGGTGAGAGGAGCGAGGGAAGAAGATGTAAATTTGTTCTATCTGATTTGCATCCCAGGCTTGGATGCTAAGTTTAGGGGACTATGCCAGTGATAATTAATATGCAGTACTTCAAGAAGAAAAATTAAATGCTTTCAGAGCTCAATAAAGCAAGCTTTATCCAAATATGCAGGCAGATCCATGGCAAATTATTCCCATGCATGCTTTTTGTTTCTTTATGGGTTGATTCATTAGACTACCAGAAAAAAGATATCCAGCCTTATATAAATATGTTATGAGAACACTGAAACCTCTTCAGCTGAGTTTTGCAGGGTATATACCAATTAGTGTGAGCTGAATATTTAGGTTTCTTTCACTTCAATGCTGAATTGTCCTTGTAGAAACAAGGTTTCACTAACAAGTTCAAACCATGGCCTGCAAATGCTTGCAGAAGTGAAATACACAGTAAAACTAACTTTTTTAGTCTAGAACTACATGTTTCCTCTAAGAGATATTGGAACTAGAGAAGACTGTATAGTTACTCACTAATGAGTGGGAAATGACCAATTTTATTTTTCACAATTAGCCACTTCAATATTCTATGACAATTTGACCTAGTTTGAGTACAGCATCTGGCATTCATCACCAAATGGAGGGAATATCTTTTTGGCATATACTACCTGAAAGGTACTGTAACACTCTCATTAGTGAAAAATGGGGCACATACTGATTATTCTGCCCCAGTCACAGTACAGGGGTGTTTACTTATTTGGGAGGGGGAGAAAGCACAAGCACAGCTCACTGGATGACTGGATAAAAGCATTCTTTCTCTGATTTCTCCAAGTTCAGTCAAACCCCACTGGAGATGAATAGGAACCATTGCATAGAGAATCTCAATCTAAGGGATATTTTTTGAAAATTGCCTCAAATTATCCCAGGATTTATATAGGCATTCACCTGATATAGTCATTTCTACACTACAGTGTGTTACTGATTTATTCAGTCTTATATTGTGTCTAAATTATGCTAGTGCTTCAGAAGAATGCCTGAATATCATTATGCAGACTATAAGAATATACCATATCTTTACTTAATTAAAATAAATAGATGTGGGCATAGCTGTAGTGCAGGTATCTCCACTTCTGGAGACTATCCTGGCCTTGTTCTGGCTGCAAGGATCCCTCAGGTCTACTGGCTGTGGATGCTCAAGTATGCAGCTTCCTCCAGCTGTTTTAAGCTCTCTACTTTCCACACTCACTTTAGTCCCGCTGGCTATTGTCCCGCGCTGGCGTAGTTTCCAGGACAGATGGAGGCAGCTGAAGGACAAGAAAAGAAAATGCGTCTTTCTGTAGTGTAAAACATAGAGACAGTGTGCAGTAAAAAAAATTATATACGTTAAACAGTCTTGGTAAGTTTCCAGAGCAGAAGCAGCTCTCTCCCTACGTGGGAATGCAGCCAACCACAGATGACTGGCATCTGTGTCTTCCTCTGCTTCAGGCACTGAGGTATGCTAGCAATCCAAATTTATCTCCCTAAAGACTTAAATCAACTGAAGAAGTCATGTTATCTATCACAGTCACTGAACATCACTGTAGTCCCACTTTAAAAAAGAAAAAAAAAAAAAAGGAGTGACACAAAGCAGGGAATGCCTTGCCGTATCAGGAGAGAGGGCTACATTCCCATGGAGATCACACATTTGGAGCTGTGGTAGGATTTGCTTTAGCTTTGGCTTCTGCATCAAATAAACTCAAGAAAATCTAAACCTTTAACACAAGAGAAAATGTGAAGAAACTGAGGAATTTGAGAGAAGCAGTAAGAAGACCCACCAGTAAGGTCAGTGGAGTTGTGCTGAACTGAGGACAAATTGTTAAAAGTGCTGGAAGAGTCTAATGACCGGGGCTGGTATTTTCAGTGTTGCAAACGTTGCCTTAGGAAGTGCAGAGCTGGTTCATATAAACACAGGACAAGAGAAAGACTTCAACCTAGTTTCTTTGCCTTTAAAAAATTTGTGTCTGTTTTACTCCTAAAAGCAGAGGAATGGGTTATCAGACCTATTTTCTTCCCTTTGCTTCATGATAGAGAGGTGGAGATGAACCCAGTGCTGGCAAGCTGACCAGACCCCAGCTCCCACCACGAGCTGTGTTGGGGCTTCTTTTCTCTCATATTAATGACACCCCTCTGGATGCAGCCAAGTGTCAATGACATGTACAAATTATGCCCACTTAGTTACACAGGTGAGCTTTTAAAGAACTCGTTATAAGTGGATAAAAATGTACACACCAAATCCTGGGTGTGCTGAAGTTGAAAACTTAGGTTAGCTTTGACAGCACTGGTTTTTAAACTTTAAAAGCACAATGAAAAAATTATTTGAGGGAAATGAAATGTGAAGATAATTAAAATTAAATCTTTTTGAGGAAGAAAGCAAAGAACCATTTTGTCAAATAAAATTTTCATGAGACCACACTTTAAGGTAGAAACACGTCATCCCTGCTCCCAGATACCAGCTGAGTGGTTAGCTGACATAAAACTTAAAATGCATTTGAACCGCTGTCTCTTGTTCATACAACATATGTCTTGAGTTCTGTGTTGGGAGATTCTAACAGAGTCTTCCTTGTATCACCATAGTCCATTACATACAGACTGCAAAGTCATTTTCCAAGTGTCTGAGTAGCTTAAGCTAAATTCAGAGAAGTCAATGAGTAGACCTCCAAGTACCTTACATGTCTTTGGATG
Source organism: Gorsachius goisagi (assembly GCA_018403395.1). Lineage (NCBI taxonomy): Eukaryota > Metazoa > Chordata > Aves > Pelecaniformes > Ardeidae > Gorsachius > Gorsachius goisagi. Next base: position 36,589 of record BOSO01007666.1, read on the forward strand.
TCCTTAGCATACAAAACCCACCTGCAAATGAGCAAAGTATCTGTCTTTGCTTTGGGATTCTTATGCTAACGGAGAGGTGGCCTTGAATCTTTCTCTCTTCCCACATCTACTCCAAATGTCTTTTTTTTTTTATTTTAACAGAAAGCAACTCAGAAACATTATAACAGTTTTTTTTCATAAATAAATTTTATGAGCAACTTATACACTGTTTTCTAATTTATTACAAATACATTATTATTCACTAGACAACAACCCTAATAAATTGGCCTCTTGGTTGTTTTTTTTCACACTGTTTAAATATATCTCACTAATACAGCGTGACATGTCTTGATCTCACTAATGTTTTTCTATAAATTTGTTCCATTAAGCTATCTAATAACATAAACAATACTTATTTTCTTTTTTATTTGTTTAGTTTTGTTATTTACTTACCATTATTCTGGTTTTTCCCTTCCATCTGGGTAGCTCTTAAAGCACTTCTCGTGTTTCCTGTAGGTGCTCTCCAAACTTATGTACCATCACCTGCTAACAGGGCAGAATTCCTGCCAGAGCTCCTCTCCATTCTCCTACGCCCTTCAGTGAAAGGCGGTCAAAGAGAACACCATATATCATAGTGGTATAGCCTTTTGGCATTCAAATCAGAAAAATAAAGCAAAGAAACCAACCCCCCAAATGTCTCAGGCAAGTAAAAGGAGAATAAACATGGTGGTTTAAAATGACATATGTATTCTTTTTTCATTACACTAATATATTGCTAGGTGAAGTTCTGCACCTACAATGTAGAAATGCAAAAAACCCACCCCTTATAGTTCTTGGCATTATTAAACTTTTCAAATGATATTACAGGATCTTTTGAGTTCCTTACAAAGCCATGCTCTTCCCATCCTATTTATGCAGAGAACAACCTTTAGAGGTGTCTAAGAAACAGAGAGATGCTGCAAGCATCTCTGCTGATAATTAAAGCAGATTGTTTAAATCTCCTGAGTTATGCTTATTTAGCACAACGGCAAGGCCAAGATGCAATGATCAAGGTTTTTTCTTTAAAATTGCTAAGCTGCTTAAAAAAGTAAAGACGGCAAACACTGTTGCACCAAATGATACCTGACCCAAGCTGTCACTTTGAAATCTGAAAAAGGCTGGGGTTTTTTGTTACCACTTGTTACTGTTCACATCTAGACTTGCTGGCTCAGGCTGGCACTGACTGCCAAAATGCTGAAGTGTCACAAGTGGGTTCCTGCTGGTGCTTTCAACTAGACTGTCCAAAAAGAAAAAAAAAGTTTTGATGGTTTTTATTTTTTGTTTAAAGCCCATTTTAATATTCCTAACCCAGTTCTGTGGACTCTTAAGCCTCAACAATCACCCAAACTTCTGTGTACTCGTTAAAACTGAAATGAAGATTTTAATCATTTGATGTTCATTTATAACGTCCACAGAAAAACACCATCATAAATGGCACTAACCAGCATTGCTGTTGACAGGCCCTCCAGAGGTAAATGATTTAATAGGCTTTGACCCTCGGCTGCATTTCTCTCAGAAGTGGGAGAAAATCCCAGGCAGGCTGAAGGACTTTTTATTTGCTGAGGCTTCCCTTTCCTAGGTTTCGTAGACCAATGCATTTACACCAATAAAATGGCTGCAGTGATCAAGTCAACTGAGATGTGGATTTGAATCTGATTTTTTTACCTCCCAGCTGTACAGGAAGTACATGACTACAGTGACTATGGGAGGTACCAATCTAAGCAAGCAGGCAGCGTTATAGACCAGAGTAAAAGCAAATGGGCATATGAGAATTTAGGACAGTATATCCTTCGCTTGTGATACTGTCACAGAAAGGCTGTTTTCCACCATGTACTCAGATCCTCAGATTTGAAAGATCGCTTAGAACTACCACTGTGTTAGAACTGTCCTGGTATACCTTTCCATATTTCACAATTATTATTATTTTTAATTAATTTTAGTACTTGGATCAATTTTACATCAACTGCAATGAAACTGAACATTTCCACTTATGCCGTAGATTCTGGCAACTTCCTTCCTGTCATCTTTCTTGTCAATATGTGATGTATTTACATTATTAAAATTGTTAGTTTTGCTTGGATCATTTCCATTTTCAGCTGTACCACTTTGCTTTTTAAGGAGACAGTAACAGCTCTGTCTATCCTTTCTCTTTCTACCTTAGCCTGCACAATCATTTTTAGCTTTGTTGAAGTGTGAGCTCTGTTTCAATTTTCATTTGAAGCTCTCAGTGTTTCCATTGACTTGAGGACAGTACTTTGATGATCTTTTGTGAAAGATATTTCTTTCTCTTACAGATCTTCATGTTTTAAGAATATTAATTACATCTGCAGTACATGTTTTCATATTTTTTTTCCTCTACTGAAAATGGTAGGCAGGAACATAATTACAACAGGAAAATTACTTGCAAGGTAAATGCTGCTTTTACATTTACAGAATTAATTTATCAAGGTAATAGCATAGCAATGGTCAAACGGAGCATGACAAAAATAACCTTGCATGTTCCTTGCAGGCTTTTCTGTGCTGAATAACAGAGAGGGCACAGCTGTGGTGGTAGTGCATTGCTGTCTTGTGCAATTGGAGACTTCCACAAGCTTGCACGGCAACATCCACTTAAGCACCCTAGTCCCAATCTCCAGCACGGGTTTGCTTGCTGTTGATTTGTTCTACCAAACCTTAATGGGTGTCCCAGGTGAGCTCTTTAGCTTTTCCTTGTAGTACCTGTGAAATACTGGCTGCCCTGTAAGGAAAGCTTTGCTTATAGTCTAAAGAAATCTGATAAATCTGAATCAATAATTCTGGGATTATTTGGCCATCTTGTCATAAATTAATATGGTTTGGTTGAAGTGAACAAAATAAGCAAGACAGTTTGAAATTATTTTATTTTATTTTATTTTGTATCTCAAGAGAATATACTTGTAAGAGGTCAAATACTTCTGTATCTCATCTGAGAATTAGACAAAGAGATGAGACTACAGGACAACCAGTCTGCCTGCTCCCACCCAGGTGGGCACTGGATAGGTAGGAAATGCTGTTGTGAAGCTGTATCACGGTATAGCAATACCCATGCAAGACCTTACAGGAGGGAAAAGTGATTTCATGTAAAATAAAAACTGAAGAAGAACAAGTTTCACCAGCTGATGGTCACAGCCTGATGTTCACCAGCACCAGAGACATGTGTCTACGAAGTGGATCCTGTTGCAGAGTGCCCAGGCTGGAGTGTTCAAGCCATCCCACCAGCAGCCAGGCACTGAGTGCCTTGTGCCCAGATGACAGGCCCAGGATCTGCAGAGGACAGAGGACAAAGGACACCAGCTGGTCTGTCCTCCTTATGTCTCTGGGGGTTTTCTGAGGTTTGAGAAAATGTGCAGGCTTTGGATAGGCTTTTTTTTTGCACTGTGTGGAGCTGACAGTGATATTGGCACTTGTTTAAAGTATATTCTTTTGAGATACAAGAGAATACACTTTGTTATGAAAGAGAATACATCCTAAGATACATCTAAAGTGCTTGTTTGAAAGCCCTGCCATTCCATCTCTCAGAGCCTGATATTTATTTTATCTACTACTTGTTGTTCTGCTGCAGTGATAACTACTTTTTACTAACATCCCAGAAAATTCAACCACATGCAACGTGTTATCCTGAAGTGATGGCTCTGCTTGTTAATCTCTGCTAAGAGATCCTATCAGACAAGAAAAACCTGAGGCAGTGTCAGAGGGCTGCTAACCTCATGCCTGATGCTGGATGCAAGATGACAAGTGAGGCCAGACCTCACACAAATCAAGAAAACGAATGCAGCAGTCAAGACCCAGGACAAGCAGCTCACTTCCAGGGTCACAAAACAAGCATCCTTTCATGGAGCACTTCAGCAGATCTTCAGATGGGAACTAACCACATCCTCTTTGTTTCAGCTTCTGCCCTCTGACTTCTGGGATCAACCTCTTTTGACTAGGAGTCACATTAGGTTAGTTCTTAATTTATAATATTATAAATCATAAAGAATAAAACATTATTTATTAATAATATCTAAAGTCTGATTGTACACAGGCAATGAAACACCAAAATTCAGGTCACCTATGAGACAGTCTGAGGTAAGAAAGCGACTAACTTCTATGCAAATAAATGGCACAAAAATTGGTAAGTGACTATCTGACCTGAAGTAACTGGAGTTGTCCTCCCCCATACAAAATGCAGCATCTTTAACAGGATGGTGAATTGAATCTGATAAGTAATTGGGACTGTCCCCATCTTCTCAAGACAGGTTCTGATACTTATAACTTACTTCACAGTTAGACTAACTGCTGTGGTATGCTGCAGCACAGCACCCGGCCTTCACGTGGGGTTTGTGCCCAACAAATGTCTTTAACAGTAGTCTGCCTGAAGTCCAAACAACATGTGTTTCCAGACTGAAAGGTAGCAATCAGCTGGCCTTACTTTTCTGACACTCCACCTCTTTTCTCTGTGTTTGAGCAATAAATCACGCTCAGCTGCCAGATTTAATTAGATACTAAGTTCTCTAATTCACTGAGTGTGGGTGTGAGCTTCCTAGGCTGAAGGGCTGTAGCACCTCCATAAACAAGAGTTAGTGCATGTGCATGGCACCACGTGTGTGATGCTGCCCTGACAGCGTGACTGACAAGTCCTTTAAGGTAGAACTGAATCTACTTTGGTAGTATACATGAAAAGATAACTTTACACAATGGTGGTTTTTTTCTTAGTTCAAGAACTAATAGAGTTTTGGAATATTGTTTTGTTTGGCCATGGTTTGACGGCATCTTTTCTTAATGGATGATTGCTGCTGATAACAGCATATAAAACATTCTTTGTGTGTTAAGATTTTAGAAGTCAAAAGTATTTTTGCTGGGTCTATGGGACACATAAAATAAGAATTTTTCCCCTAAATGAGGCTGCTGAGTTTTACAAACTTCCTTATGTTTGAAAATATGTTAGCAAGAAAGATTTGAAGTGATCAGAAGATGCAAGAAGGAAATGCATAGAGAAGAGTTAACACAAAGACATACAAACAGCCTGTTTCCTTAAACAGTACATCACAGTTGTTGGTTCACTGGGGAATGATGAATTCTTCAGGGAATTCTCTTTTAAACTAGACAGAGTATATCGAATATGTATCAGCACCATTGACATAAGAGAAAGTTTAAAAGATACCAAAGGGGAAAATAGGTTCCTTATTTGTCTTATTATTTTATTGATATGTTAGGGATCTATGTGTTAACAGTGTAGTACATATTGTACTCCTTTTCTTTCTAGATAGCAGTGCTCACTGCATTTTAATCATTCTTTGATGTTTCTGTCAAAAAGCTGAAATGGTTGGGGTTATGGTGCTTTATCCTTCTGGCTGTTTTCCCTATCACAAAAAAATCACTAAATGGAAAAAACCTCACTTTGCTTAGCATTTTTGTTATCTCTGAATTTTCTTATCATCAAAACAAGAATAAAACCAAACCACTGTCTAAATTTCTATGCAAAATATAATGAAGTAATCACCAGTGAAAGTTTTCATCCAATTATTTTCTTTTATATGCCACCTCAGATTCAGCAGATGAGTATCTCTTGTCAGAAAGTCACTTACCCATTTTCATAAACTTCATTGGAATGACTAGCTTCACTTCAAACACATTGCTCTTTTGACAGTACAATAATGGCAAATAAACCAGAAAAGCAAAGGATACCTGTAACAAGATGTCCAATAAAGTCTTTTATGAAATTTGTAAGTTCCAACTCCCTATATATCTTGTACTGTAAATAGACTATCAACACAGTTTCAGGGCTGAATCTTGCTGTGTTTAATTTGTTACAAAGTCCCTTGACGTTTTCATGAAAAGATTTCCTACTTGTCTAAGCTTTAATTATTTTCTTCATTTTAAAGACTAATCCTATGAAATTTGAGACAAAGTTAATTAGCTCATACTGAATAGGATGTCTTAACCTCTGCAGAACACACACACACATAATAAAAGATGAATTACCCTGAATGTGAAGGTAGGTCAAATTGGAGGGGCTTATTTATCATTTCAAGTGTTCTTCTGCTTGTATATTGCAGATACAATGTCTGAATTTGGTGTTTGTAAGTGAGAGGAACTGCTGTACTGTTTAGGACAGTGAGGCTCTAGCAAGTCAGTGCCAGTGCCACTCACTATAAATTAGCACCTCTTTCAGCCTCATCAGAGCAGACATCCCACACATGGATCTCTGGTGGCTGCAGGAGGAGGCTTTGCTGTCTCACTTGCAGGTCCCCAGGGTTACACATTCCTGGAGCATCCTGGCAGTTTCCAGGCTTCGCTGCTTCCTAGGCAGCAGCACTGAGCAACACCCTCTTTGCTTTATTCCCTAGCACCTAACACATCCAGTGTCCATATATATGTTGAGAAATACTGGTATAACCATGTTATAAAAATGTTTTTGCCTTAAATAGAACAAACAAATTGAGCAACCTCAGATGCTTTCATATAATACTTAAACTAGCTATAATTCTAGATATTAAATATCGACACAAGTGTTATCTACATTTGGAAACTGCAGCATGATTGACTGGGTGAGCAAATGCATTTTGTTTGGTGTTTGGTTTTTTCTATTGTTTTTCTTCTTTGGTTTGTATTTACATAACAATGCTCAACATTCTGATGAACAGTCGTACATTTAAGAAAAATCCAAGCTGCTTCTTTTTTTTCAGTTTGTAAGAAACTATGGGTTCATTTTACTGTTCTATGCCAGCAAACTAGTTTTTGTTAAGCAGAAGACTGCTTAAAAAGATGTTTTAATATGATTGCTCAGTCCACGTAGTAATACCTTGACCACCACAATGTTGTAATTCTTGACAGAATCCCTTATAAGCAAGTATTGTTCTTAATGTTACACTTAGAGTTAGTCTGAGATAACCTTTCTGGGTTTTGTTGTTTGGTTGGTTTTTGTTGTTTTTTGTTTGGTTGGTTGGATTTTTAATTCGTGGCCACAGAGGAGGCCTAAATTCCATCCCTGAGTAGTGAAAGGGGTGTTCTTATCCCACTATCTTTCATATACAAACAAAATCTCCCCATTCCTGTTACTAGTAAGATATAGTCAAGTATATTTGTATTCAAAAGTGTACTTACAAGACTGAGATAAACAGATAGCTTAAAATAATTTTGGACAGTGACACAAGATATGAATCACATTCCCAATGGACACAATGCATCTGCCCTAAAACACACCAGAGGACAGTCTGACCACTGATTTTATGATAAATTCTTCTGAATGAATAAGGGTTGTCCCAGGGAGATAGCAAATAATATTTAATTTTTATATTATTCATCCTGTTCTGAGTAAGAAAGGATCATCTTTCTTTTCCTGGGTCTCTTTATATTTCGGTGAAGTGCTTATATTAAAGTGAACATATTTATGTTTGGTTTTTGTGGTGTGCTGAACTAGTTCACAGTGTTCAATAGTGTGTTCAATGGTCATAAATTCTGTTAGAAGCATGGCAGATATTGAAAGAGATTAATTTTGTTGAATTTTTTTTTGTATGGCTAATTCAGCATTATCTTTTAGTACAAACATATTCAAAGGAATCAGTGCGAATAATTAAGCTTTTTCATTCTGTAATTTCTTTGTGATACAAAGGAAAACATAGTGTTGTACAGTGTCACTTCCACTGCCCTAGAATGAATACAGTAATTAATTTTCTTCAGGTGGAACAATAGGAAAATTATCTCGGTTCCTCATGATTACTTCTCAGCAGTTATCAGTAATGCTTGATATTACTGAGGAAAGAGGGGGTTGTAACACTGGTCCCATTGTAGAAGAGCAGGCAACAATTTTAGATGTTAGAATTGAAGTTCATAGAAGAGTAATTGCATCTGAATAAATGAAAAATTGTAGGACTGCTTTCAGTTAGTCAGATAAGGTAAAAATAGGAAAGAGCTACACCCACACTACCCTTATGTTTACTTATAACAACTTGCTCATTAAAAAAGTTAAATTAGTTTATTTTACTTAACCTGCACTTTGCTACTCTTAGGGAGGAAGACTAGGAACATTGTAAAAATTACTTAAGTCAACTCATATCATTGTTTAATAATACAATGGCTGTCTTCGCACATTTCTCCCCTCCCCACATGTCTGTTGTCCTGTCCATTCCTTTCTTTCCCATACACTCCCGTTCTTGTAGCCAGGGCTACACAATCTCCTCATTTGGGTAACTGTAAAATTCCCCCACAAGTCAATTCAACTCAATAAAACGTCAGAAAACCACCCAATTTTCCTGCTGGCTTATTCAACGGTTGAGAGTTGAGTGGATGTCAGAACTGGCACAAGATCCATAACAGAGAAAAGGCAACAAGGTGAAGACTGAGGAGATCGTTCTTCCTTCCTTTGGCAGCTCTGAACCATTAATTTACATTGTCGTGTCTCCCCAAAACAAGCTGTCAGAGAATTTCTAGATTTGCAGGGAAAATGGTGTGAGAGGAAAAAGAGAACTGACAGTTTCTCCAGTGAACAGAGAGGAGTTGTGAGTGCTGGCCACCCAGCTTCAGGGTGGGGAAAGGGAGTCAACACGGTTAAATCCTGCACTCTTCATTAACCTCAAATCCAAGAAACTTCTACAACAGGAAGTAATTCTGGTTATGCTGGATGATTAAAAATATAAAGATGAGATTGTAGAAGCAAAATCAGGAGGGGTGAGATGGAGAATAAGACAAAACTTGCAAGGACTGTCATGTGTAGGAAAAAGCGTCTGTAAGGGTACAATAAAAGCAAGAGCCAGCAAAGAGTTGTTCTGCTGTTCAGCAAATTGGGCAAGCTTTTGACAGATAATGCTAAGGAGGCTAAAATGTTCAATTACTTTTTTGCATCTGCCCTCTGTAAAAGGTTAGCTGCAGCAGAGCAGACTGATAACCAGTAAAAGAGTTAAGAGCTCATCCTCTGGTAATGAAGAGAAATGTTTACACATTGGCTGGACTTGATGAAATACTGAGATGCTTAAAGAACTGATCAATGAAGTCTCAGGCCTGTTTATTCTTATCTTTGAGAGCTTATAGAGTACAGGGAGCATACTGCATTACTAGAAAAGATAAGAACAGGCCTATCTTTGAAAACAAAAAAGGAAGACCTGGGAGTTATTGAACCGCAGGCTTAGCTTCAGTTTCTGAAAAATACTGAAAAAATACTGTTTATTTGCAGGCAGCTAAAATTTACTTGGAAGATGAGCAAGAGCCAACACAGCTTTCTCTAGAACAAACCATATCAAACCAATCTAATTACTTACTTTGACAAAGTAAAAATCTTTGATGTCAGTGGGGAAATAACAAGTATTGGTTATTTTAATTTTAATTTTAATGTCTATAGTGCTTCTCTTATTCTCATTATGAATCTCCTTCTCTGCAAGTCTTTAAGAAAGGGTTGAGCGGCTCCCTGCCAGAGATGTTGTAAGTATAGTTGATCCTATCCTCAGGCCAGAGGTTAGTGGGAGAGGTTAGGGCTGATGAAATCCAGACTGGCTTGGCTTCATCTGTAATAAGTTAAAAAGTAGATTCAGTGATTTAACTTTCACTCTTCGCAACAAAATAGGAAACAGCGTAAATACTGAGGCTTTAAATGAAGATCAGCTTGAATCATAGAATCATAGCATTTTTAGAGTGGAAGGGACCGTTTAGATCATCAGGTCCAACCGGTAATGTAACACTGCCTTTCCACCACTAAACCATGTCCCTAAGCACCACGTCCGCACGTCTTTTAAACACCTCCAGGGGTGGAGACGTAACCACTTTCCTGGGCAGCTTGGTCCAGTGCTTGATAAGCCTTTCCATGAATAAATTTTTCCTAATACCTAATTGAAACCTCCCCTGGTGCAGCTTGAGGCCATTTCCTCCTGTCCTATTGCCCGTTACTGGGAGGAGTGGCTGATATGCCGGAAGGCTAAGCAGCCATTCAGCGGGACCTGGACAGGCTGGAGAGTTGGGCAGAGAGGAACCTGATGAAGTTCAACAAGGGCAAGTGCCGAGTGCTGCACCTGGGGAGGTCGAACCCCGTGCACCAGTACAGGCTGGGGGCTGACC